>JAWQFJ010019961.1:0-2500 GCA_034096865.1 Theodoxus fluviatilis | reverse complement strand
AGTGTTAAAAGTGCCCAACGTTTTACAGCTGTCAAAATGATTGATTTCGGATTTAATCAGCATTGTTGGGTTCAACTGGGAACTGACTGAAAACTAGCTGTACTCATACTCGAATGTACACTCAGAATGAAATGAAATAAAATGAAACGAGACCGTACGGCCCATCAAACTTTGCAGGCTATGTAAGGCCATTAATCATAAAAAGCACTTGAGTTGGTGAGAGTAAGAGCAAGTCAAGTTCCGATTTCCCTGGCTTCCATCTTTTGTTAGGAGTTGCGATATAAACGCAAGCTCGATTGCCTCTCAACAAAGTGGTTTATCCTCTCCCTGCTCGATGTTTTGGCTCCAGCAGTTTAACCCTGTTTTAGCGTCTACGTTTCTCGATTAAAAAAGAACAGACTGCCATCAATTGGAGAATTTGCTTTTGTTTATAAAAGATACCAGTCGGTGAACTATCTTCAGTAAGTGCCATACGTACTTTCACAAAAAATATGTGATAACAATTTTAATGCCTTCCAGACAGAAGGAAAGCAAAACCAAGACAAACGCTACAGTCCTGACATTCCAAAACGCAGGAAAAACACATCTTTGTTCGGGTGCTCCAGGTACAAAAGTTCCATTGAATCACAGAAGAAAAGGTTTGTTGTTCTCCAGAGTCCCACAATGCCCTCTGTCAAACAGACTGCTAAGATTTAGGATGGACTGCTTTTTTTCTTATGCCGATGTCATTGTCTCCTTTCCAGCCATACGCATCTTTGCATACAAATGAAGGCAAAAAAGGTGTGCACTCGCAAGGAATTCCACTCAAGCCCTTTCTATTAGGACATGCGGTAGAGAGGGAATAAAGCCAGGCATTGTGGGGTGGGAAAATGTTATGCCATATTATGCTGGCAGTTATTAAGTAAGTTATGTGCAGTGTGTGAAAAAAGCAATATTGAAATCCAAGGGCTATCCCCGCTGCCAACGACGCCAGTTGTAATAGGGTGGTGGAGCTCATCCCAATGGAGGTATGTGACTAAGTCCTGACAGGCTGAGTGCTGTCAATTTTCCCATGGCAGAGCGCAGGCTGGAGCTATAGAGAGGCTCCACTCCCCTCTACTCCATTAGCAGGACAAACTCCGTTCCTTCAGTGCATGTTTTTTTTATTCAGCCCACAAAAGCTTGGAGACCAATGGAGTCTGCCAGACTCACAGGTCTGGTCTGCTCTTATGCCAGCATAGCTAGTCTCTCTCTAGAGGATATACAAGCACGTGTCAAACTAAAGCTGGAAGAGCTTGCTTCCGAAATTCACAGGCTCCAAATAGCCAGTCACCCCCAACATTCCTGGAGTGGACAGCTATAGGCAAAAAAAGTGGAGAAAGAATTACAGCAGAGCCAGCTTAGGGAGAGGCAGGGACTCCAGCTGCTGACAGACAGCTTGCAAGATATACACATGTCACCGTGCCCAGAAGGAGGGAGGGCGAGAGAGGGAGAGGGACAGAGAGAGAGAGAGAGAGAGAGAGAGAGAGAGAGAGAGAGAGAGAGAGAGAGAGAGAGAGAGAGAGAGAGAGAGATTGTACCATCCTACATGTATATCAGAAACCATCAGAATTTGGGGTTTTAAAAATTTATGCAGCATTTGATAAACATAAATCTCTCTCTCTCTCTCTCTCTCTCTCTCTCTCTCTCTCTCTCTCTCTTTCTCTCTCTCTTCTTTTCTCTCACTTTTGCGAATGTCTGTTTAATATGTTTGTATGTGTGTGTTTGTGCGTGTGTGTGTTTGTGTTTGTGTGTGTGTGTGTGTGTGTGTGTGTGTGTGTGTGTGTGTGTGTGCGTGCGTGTGCATGGCTGTCTCTGTGTGTATGTGTCTGCTTGTGCTGTCCATGTGTATGTGTGTCTGTCTTTGTGTCTATGTGTCTGAAATCTCTCTCTCTCTCTCTCTCTCTCTCTCTCTCTCTCTCTCTCACACACACACACACACACACACACACACACACAGCGTGAGCGAGCGAGCGAGAGAGTGAGAGGGAAAGAGAGAGAGAGAGTAAGAGAGACAGAGAGAACGAATTAATTTAATGTTTAGGCCACCAGCCCATTTCATTATTTAATTGAAACGCGGACAAATTGAATCAAACGCGAACAAAGGCAATGTGCAGTCATCAAAACTGGCACCCAGTTGTGGCAAGCATGACGTACACGATTTGCACGAAATAGAGCGGTATCATTCATCGAGAGATTAATTGTTTCATGCAGACCGTGTAGGGAGCTGTCGTGTTGGAGGCGCCCGGCGCATATCAGTTCTTCCTTCGTTGACAAACATGACCCACGTGGAGGCAGACGAGTCTGAAGCAAATGGAGCCCTCGCCGATGACTGCAACCGTATCCTCTTGAAAACTTGGTCAAAATGTGTGTGTGTGTGCAAGATCCTACTCACGTTAAAGGTCATGTGCTAGACTGGCTAGTTTGTAGAACTGATGATAGTGTTGTCCAGTCAACCACCGTGACTAGTGCTAAAGCCACT
>JAWQFJ010019959.1:0-20471 GCA_034096865.1 Theodoxus fluviatilis | reverse complement strand
AGGAAACAATTACCTTGTTAGGGAGGTGCGGGTCAGTAAATAGCAGCACATTTCGACTGGGTTTGATTCTTGGGTGTGCAGGATTTCATTTTGTTTTCAGAGAGAGTGCGTGTAAGATGGTACAAAGCGTGCTTAGTAGTAGCTGTGTAGTATATCTATTGGATATAGTTTTCTTGTGAGTCCGAACCACTAACTGTCCAACTACTCATGTGACAGGGAATTGGGAAGGGAATTGGGGTTGAGGGCATATATATTTTCCTAGATTCTTAGCTATTCTTGTATTTTCTAGGTTTTGTGCTCATTATCTGAACCTCTCAGGAAAGGTGAGTATTTTCTGTTAGAGAAATACATTGTCATGAATGATGAAGAAGAGAATAAAATTTGTCTGGAAAAAATTGTCCACCATGATCTTCCTAAATGAAGTACTGTGTCCTATACTTTATGGGTCAGCATGAATTGTGGTCAAGGGGGATGCTTTTTTCTTCTTCTCTCACTTGCATGATATTTAGATTGTAGTTGGGCTGTGGATTAAATGTCATGGGGATTAGGGAAAGGAATTGAGATTGAGGGCTGCTTGAATTCTTACATTCTGAACTATTCTAGTAGTTCAGTTTTTATGCCCATTATCTGAGCCTTGGAGGAAAGATTATTATTTCTATGTGAGACAAATATGTTATCTAGAGAAAAAGAAAATAAATCTTGTCTGAAATGATTTTTTTGGTTTTGGATAATCACATTTTTATAAAAGGTATGCGTACAGTTTTACAAGGTTGCCTCCCTTGATGTGGGGTGAAGAGAGATATTAATTATCTGTAAAGTTTACAGCGTCGTTGAGGATCACCAGTTGCTCTCATTGTCTCTGCAAATTCTACATAGAGGAGATCTTTGGGTATTCGCCCAATCTCTCCACCAGAGGCGTGACCCAACCAACGTAACCGTCGTTGTTAGAGGACAGAGGTCACCGCCTGTGGTCCTTCCTTTTTCCTGTCTATCCCACGCAGGGTTTCCGCTCTGTATGTTAAACTGTATCTAAACCGGAGGCATGACCCAACCAACGTAACCGTCGTTGTTAGAGGACAGAGCATGATAGACTCAAAGTAAGTGCTCACGGTCAGTCATCATCAACAAGGTGACCTGAATATTTGGACGAAGGGGTCAGAGGCGTAAAAAATGAGAAACCAGCCCAGTCAATCGTTTAATTCATTCTATTCGTCTCTCCATCTGTCAGTCGATCGATCAACCAAACTGTCGGGCGAAAGATGAAATGACAATGACTCAATCAGTCATGAAACCAAACGCACAGAAAAGGATGAAGGAATGAACGAACGAACTAACCAACCTACTAATAATGAAAGAACGAACCATGGTATGGATAGGTGAACGAGTGAAAAGAAATCAAATACACGTAGAATGCGTGTGAGACATTTTATTCCATCAAAGGATCTGTCTGCGATGTACAAATCTGCCCCAGCAAGGACTGGCGGACTGACAGAGCTGAAGGCAGCCTCGTCCTGCAAACCCAAGTTCTCCTCTGCGCAGACTGCAGTTTGCTGACGTGCAACTTGCTTACAGGTGGAAGTGCTGCACCAGCCACTGCAGACTGTGGAAAGACAGGACATGCAGAGCCATTTACAAACAGAGGGACGAACAAACAGACGGACAGACGGACGGACGGACGGACAGACGGATGGACGGACACACACAGACAGGCAGAAAGACAGAGAGAGAGACCGACAGACCGACCGACCGACCGACCGACCGACCGACCGACCGACCGACCGACCGACCGACCGACCGACCGACCGACGGACGGACGGACGGACGGACGGACGGACAGACAGACAGACAGACTGACAGACAGACAGACATGCAGGCAAGCAGAAGGATGAACGGTTACATAGCCGTACAGTCAATCAACTGCACAAAGACAGAGAGATAGAGAGAGACAAACAGACAGACAGACAGATGGACGGAAGGACGGACGGACAGACAGACAGACAAACAGACACACACACACACACACACACATACACACACACACACAAGCACAAACACACACACACTCACTCAGACACACACACACACTCACACAGATACACACACACACACACACACACACACACACACACTCACACTCACACACACACACACGTACACACACACACACACACTCACACACACACACACACACACACACACACTCACTCACACACACACGTACACACACACACACCCCTCGCGCACACACACACACACACACACACACACACACACACACACACACGCACACATACACACACACACACACACACACCACGCACCGTGACCCCGAGACTTACGACTTGCAGGTGAAGGGGCAGCCGGAGTGCATGACTGCGGTGGTGACGACCTTGTTGCAGGCCGCCTCGCACTGGGCCTCAGTGGCGTCGCTGCCCACCAAGTTGACGATCTTGGTGACCTCGGCCTTCAGGGCGTCCACGTTGAGCACTGGAAGGGAGGCATACCAAGGCTTATTCAGATTGCCAAAGAGCAGTTGGACGCTCACCGGATGGTCGCGGGTTCAATCCCGAACTGTAGTTACAATTTTTGTTTTGTTTTTTGGGTTGGTCTGTCTGTTCCTGTTCAACCATCAGAGCCGTCTACATTGAGAACTAGAATGAAGGCAAATCAAGGCATATTCAGATTTTCACAAAGCACTCTGGCCTTTACCGGGACGCCACGTATTTGATGGTTTCCATCTCCGCCGCCACCCCCCACCACCATCCCTACCCCCCACCCCACCTCAACCCTCCACCCCCATTTTTCTCCCCGTCTGTCCCTTGCAGGGTGACATTCTAGTCCACTAGAGACTTCGCCTGCCGGCGAAAGAGTCTCTAGCACAGTCACATTACGTGATGGAAGGATTCCGTCAGAAATATTCAAATATAGGTCACACGAGAGGCTTGTGAGATAGCCCTCTGCTCCCTGACATGCCGTTAAAGTAGTTCTGAGACTATTTCGCATAACTCATAAATTAACCTTGTTGAGGCAATAAACAAGCATTTATTCGATAAAATACAATGTTTGTGTTGACATGGCAACACGTTTTGACATCTGAATAATTTCAGTAAAAAGTGGGGGGAAATATGTCCGGAGCGAACTATGTTTGGCGCAATGCTGTAATGCGAAGGGTCAAGTCTATTACGCATTCATTGCGAACTGCGCCAGAGTCACTACTGACTCGGGTTCACAAAATGACAGGGTGGTTGACCCCTGTGTTAGGAATATACCTAGGCATGGTCAGATTTCCTCAGTTTGACGGTCTAACTGCAACATGAATGCAGAGGCAGACAAAGGTCCAGGTGCGATAAGTTTGATCTCAGCATTGAACACAGGTGTATTTTGCCTTCAACACAGGTGTCGTGGTCTTGTATCGTTCATGAATGCGTTGATGTGGGGGATGGGTGTGGGGTTGTGCGTGCGTGCATGTGTGTGTGTGTGTGTGTGTGTGTGCGTTCGTTCGTGTGTGTGTCTATGGATATGGATGTATATTTGTATGTGTGTATGTGTCTCTCTTCTCTCTGTCTGTCTCTCAGTCTCTGTCTCTCTGTGTCAGTCTCTGTCTCTGTCTCTCTGTCTCTGTCTCTGTCTCTGTCTTTGTCTCTCTCTCTTGCTCTCACGAATACATGCAGACATGCACGCACACATAATCGCACGCACACGCATGCACATACACACATATACACACATTCATACACAAGTATATGCATACACATACACACAGGGACACGCATACACACACGCATATCCCCACACGCACACACACACACACAGACACACACTCATACACATTTACGCACACATATACACACACGCATATACACACACGCACATATACACACATACACACATATACGCACACACACATACACACACACACATACACACATACACATAAACACAGAAACCTACGGCCAAGGGACTTCACGAATTGGTGAATGTCGAGGGCTCTCTCATCACACACGGCCACTGCGACAAGGCACAGCAGGAGAATGGCGACTTTCATGCTGGGGAGAGAGAGAGGGAATAAAAAATCTCATTGGTGCACAATTGTTAAGCAGCCGCAATTCAAGAATGGCATTCCTTGGTCCTTCTTTCAATCATGTTTCTTTTTCGTCTGTTTCTTGAATCTCCTCTGTCCAACCCCCCAGCCTGCTCTGGAAATGGTATAGTATCTCTATCTGGAGAACGTGTTGAATGTCTGGATTGTCTCAGTAGTTGGGAGTGTTGACGGAAACGTTTGAAAGGAAAGCACTGTATAAAGCACTATTGAAACCTTTAGCCAGATCCATCACACTGGAGTGCAAAAGAAGACACGTGTCATCTTGAGAAACACAGATCACCCCCTCCACACAGAATTCCACTCTAGTTTCATACCACTCAGCCAAAGATTCCGTCCCCCCAAAACACGTACAGACAGATACCGGCGATCTTTTATACCAACTGCAATAAGTATTTGAAAGCCTAACTATTCTTGAGTGCAGTCTCATCCCAATCTCTTGCGATGCAGCCCCTTACCTTCCTCGTCGTTTTTTTTTAATTCCCTGATTGTAACGTGCTGTGATGCATACGGATTTTTTGTTTGTACATAGTTATAATTCTACCAGTGATCTGTAAATTTAATTTCATTTTTTATGAATAAAGTATATGTTATGTTGCGATGAATGATTCTCAGAAATATCCGTCGAAGTCCTTTTTAAAATACTTTATTTCCTCGTCTGAAAACAATTCATGCATAATTTTGACAAGGTCTTTCAATGTTCAGAGGAGCCTAAGATGTTTCTGTTTTGATCGGTTTTATCTTACATGTACAGTGTATGAGAAGGGCAACGGCAGAGAAAACGCCCATCATCTCTGCTTCAGTTTTCCTCGAGTGGCTTCGGCCTTTTGTTGCACTGGAAAAATTCCCTGGTTCTGCCCTGATCGACAGAACGACTGCGTGCTGGTTATCAAATGCTCTGTAATGGGAAGTGTCCTGAAACGCCTTAGTTAAGGTTCCAGCTAAGGAGAGAGCGTTGAGTGGCTTCCTCCGTGTACCAGACTCTTCGCAAGCAGATCATTAATATTTATAGATTTATTATTCATTCATCTATGCATTTATTTGTTTGTTCATTTACATACTGTTTATATATAGTTGTTCATTCATTCATTCATTCATTCATTCATTCATTTATCTATCTGTCTGTCTGTCTGTCTCTGTCTGTCCATCCATCCGTCGAGCGGTACCAATGATCCAGAGAGGTCGGTGGGGAGAGCAGGGTGTACATGTCATCAGGTCAAAACGACCCACCGTGCGTGGGCAATAGTGCAACCAGTTTATTTCGCTGTCATGTCTCTGCCATCTGGCATACATTTGAGGTAACCCGTGCAAACATTGAGATAGGATAAGATCTCGTCGGCAACGTCCAGTCATGAAAACTGCAGTGACATAGTTGTTTATCTCAAGACAAACTGAGGCGGATTTCCCAGACTATGGATATGCAATCCAAAGCAATCCAAAGCAATCCAAAGCAACCCAAAGCAACCCAAAGCAACCCAAAGAGCATTTCCGGTATCATTTTAAAGTGATCACTGTTACCATACAGGAGTCGGTATGGAAACTGGGACGAAAAATCAGACGGTGTCTAGTTTTGGAAGCGGATTTATGACAAGAACTGATGTATTGGACGTTGCGTGTGATTGCAGCGATCGCTTGAAAGAAGACCAGACATGCCATTTGGATTGCTTGAGATCGCCTGAGATTGCTTTAGATTGCCTATCACAGTGCAGGGAAACCAGCCTCTGGTGTGCTTGTCCAGTGCCTGCAACGTGACTTGGTATGTGCTATTTTGGTCCTGCAGTCTGTAGATATGCGACTGCATGTGTCTTTTCGTGTTACGTGTACCTGTTCCTAACAAAAGGCTGTGCAGGAAAATCGTCCGTGTCAGTCTTTATCATCGTTGTGCGGTTTGCATAATGCGATTACATAACAGCTGCGGTGTTGTTGTTTTCGACCAGATCTAGTGCACGCGTAATTTGCATGCTTCCACTGCACGAGGTGGTCTTGTAAGGCAGTTAAAAAAACAAAACAAAAAAAGCAACACACACACACACACACACATACACACACACTCACACACACACACACACACACACACACACACACACACACACACACACACACACCTTAAAAATAAAAATAAAAACACGAAAAGTGTTGAGAGTTATCCTACATCCTGTAGTGCACATTATGGCCGGAGCCGCTCGATGTCCCCTTTTTTCATCCAGAAGCCCAGGCTGCTGGGCTTTCGGGGTCTTCTCTCTCAGCTCGACCAGGGTCAACTCATTCAGATCTCATCATTCTTATACATGCCTGCATATGCGATTGCACGCACATTGGCTTTAAGAATAAAGTTCCAGGACATAAGGGCGCCCTGTTCTGAATAGAGAAGAAACTACCGTTACTTATCTCCTGTGGTAGTCAACAAAAAGGTAAAGGTGCTCTTTTTTATATGGCGACTTTTTCATCCGTTGATGGGTGCTCCAACCGCACACATTTACCCCCTGGTCATCGGGTTACCTCTTTTTATCACGCCAACACCTTCTCAACTCCCTGGGGACCATATTTTTCATCCAACAGGTTGCATTTTTAAAGTGTTGTCTACCAGTGATATATTTGCATAAATTATGCTGGTGAGCATTCCAACATGGCTGCCGGTTCTACAAACTTTTGCCGTGTTTTTTTTTAAATAAGTAATACCAGAAAAGGAGCTGATGATAGAAACTTATAATTTTGCACAGAAGTACAGTACACAGGGTAATATCTCCAGACCCAAAATAAAGACAAATACTCTGAGCATTTCAATTTAATTCATTTTCACATCTGATGTTACATGAACTGAGTCGCTAATTACATATTCTAGATCCTGTAACTTTGACATGCAGGAAGATACAGTTTTTATTAGGGGTTATCCCATTGAGCAGGCTATATGAATTAAATATGCCAAGTTTCAAGGAAGTTAAACTTCAGAGCACAGAAATATGATGTCTGAAATCTTACACATATCGGTGAAAACCTGGAAATTGATAAAATTGCTTTTGAACTTTTCATACCTCATCATGACAGCTGACAGTTGGTGTCTTCCTCCCAATTTGTTTACTACAAAATGCCTATTTACCCCAGAAACAAAGCATGCCGTCATATTCTACATTGAATTTACTACAAAGTGACATGAAAACCACATTTTCGGCCATATTTTACACACATAATTTGTTTTACTGGGTTCCTCTACCTGAAGACACCGGCGTCACCACAGACAGCTGGGAACGCCTTGTTAACGAATGCTGCAGTTGGAAAGTATCTGCCAGAGAGGGCAATAGGTGGTATCGCGCCAAGTGGCTGGAGAGCAAGAGGAGTCAGAGGGGATAGAGGGAGCTGACTGCAACCTCCTGTCAGCTCTCAAGGTTTGTCTGTGAATGGTGCGGCAGAGACTACCACGCCATTGAGAGACTTCTTGGCCACTCCAGACGCTGTTCCCGAGCCATCTGACCTCCCAAGGCACCACCGTTGTCTTTGAAGACAGACGGTTGCCTACAAACTGTAGAGAAGGATTTCACCTTCCGGAAAAAAAAACTATCTATGAGTCGATATCTAGTCGAGCTCTAGACGGAGGACAGAGTGCCAGAGAGAGGAACACAGCTGCTGGACTTACATGGCTGTCGAGAAGGATTTCACCATCCTTAAAAAACTGTCGATCTGTGAGTCGTTCTCTAGTGAAGCTCTAGAAGGAGGACAGAGTGCCAAGAGAGAAGAAAACAGCTGGTGGACTTACATGGCTGTTGGTTGTGGGAGACTGATGCGTCGACAAAGCGTGGCCAGAGTTCCAAGCCTTTTATACCCTCTCTAGGTGTGTGGGAGCAAGGATGAGGGGTGTATGAGGAAGAGCGGAGTGGTGGTGGGGTGGTGGGGGGGAGGGGTAGTTGGGAGTGGGTCTGATTTTGAGTGAGGGAAAAACGAGAGGACCTTGGCTTTCTTTTCTGTTAACCTACATTCCTTGACTTTCCGTACTTCGTAATCTTTCAGGCTACTTTTTCTGCTAATTTGGTTTTCGTCGGGGAAGGAAGGACGAATGAAGTTTTTACGGCATATCAGACTTTGTAGGCTATGTAAGATCACTGAGCACGAAAATCACTAGAACAGTTTTGAGTAAGCGCAAATCAAGACACAAAGTCCGCCTCTTACGAATTGCATAGGGAGACGCGGTGGGTCTATTCTGACCCCCAACCCACAGGGGGCTTTTTGTCGGGGAATCAATCAAATATGAACGGAACAAATTCCGCTTGGAACGGTTGGCAGGTCTGCAGATGTGTTGATACAAAATTTGTTTAAGCAAAAACAGCATTCATTTGCATTACACCATTATGAAATGAAAACTTGAAACAATAGTCATCTTTTGACATTAGTGATATCTTTGGATAACACGTCCTCAAAGTAACAACATATCTAGAAACATTTATCTTTTTCGAACCCTATTAGAATAGGAAACATTGATTTCACAATGACAACAAAACAAACTTAGAGTACAGAGCATTCTGGGGGCGGCGGAGGCACCGGATTTAACAAGTGCCTCTAAAACAATACAAAAGAGTACATGCGTATAGCTTAAGTGTTCTTTTCAACTTTGAAAGATCTATGTCAGGAACATAGTCTACTAGCAGACCGATTATGCTGCTGCCCCCCATAACGGGCATAGGAGTCACTAAAGCAAAAGCCTACATCCCACACCTTCAACAGCGATCCCCGACCAGTAACTAAGTCTTAGAATCAAGGTTTCGACGCGCTCGCAGGCCCTACTTTGGGCATTGAAGGATGACCCCTCTTCGACAATTACATCCAAATGAAAAAAGTTGCATCTGGTGCCAGATATAAAGCTAGACTATTCCATCAAAAGTGTTCACTCAACTCTAAAATACTGCATTCCGGAGTTCAACTGATGCCAATGAATTTTTGTTAGCGTTAACTTAGGACATTGCTATGTTCTCACTTATATATCATAATCAGCTATCTAATTCCATTATATCTAATGGAGAGATTGACAAGACGAGCAGAATAAAAATTGAAAGGAGATGGATAAATTTGTAGTTTTATGCACAGATTATGGGGTTTGTGAAGCTGGTTTTATGATATGCACTAGGCGTCGGTACTCAGTGCTGCTTAAGACCGCCTGTGGTTTGAGTCCTGGAGCAGGATCAGAGAAGGTATCTTGCAGGATGTGGCTGAAGAGGAACACTGGGGAGCAGGGCCCCACAGAGAACACCCAGGAACAGTCCGTGGACTATGAAAGAACAGTCCACGAACTTAGGGGATCGGGCCTCATTCGTTTGACAACCCCAGCCTGTGCTTTTGCGAGGCAAATGACATGGACCATCACACGGAGAGACTGTCCACGTCACACAGCTGACGGGCACCTGGGGTCATGATACAGGTTTGGTCCATTCCTGGTGCCAGGAGGACAGGGGCGAAACACGAAGACGAGGCCTCTTCCTCTGGCGACCGTTAGCTGCCCCGCTTCTCTGAAATTTTCCTGACTTCTTATCTTCGACAGAGCTGTTTGACCACGGGCTTCAGAAAAGGACATGGCAGCGCTAGCGACAAGAAGGTTTCAGCAGAAGCTACAGCCATGTGGTTTTTGAATGAGAGTAAACGCCCACATGTGTCATGAGTTGCCTCCCAGAATATTCACCTCTGCTGGCACAGGCCGCTTTGGACTGCCTATGGCGACATCCTGGAGTAGACTCCAAAAGCTCCATTGCCATAAGTTCCAGCTGAAGGGGTATCGTGCGACAGCTGCCGTATATAAACTGCATTATTGTCCCTTTCGCCCAAGTGTAAAACCCTTGAAATTGACAGTAACTCCCCTATAAGGAATGAGAGTAGGAAATGAGAAATCTGTGAGCACGGCAGGGAAAGAGATTGGTTGAACTGCGATCTTCTTGTCCGCCCTTCCGTTGGTCTGCTTGTCTGTCTGTCTGTGTGTCTTTGTGTCTGTCCGTATGTGCATCTTTCTGTCTTTGTGTGTGTGTGTGTGTGTGTGTGTGTTTGTGTGAGTGTATGTGTGTGTATCTGTCTGACGGAAGGGCGGGCGGGCGGGCGGGCGGCTGGCCGGCCGACCTGACAGACAGACAATCAGACTGACAGACAATCAGACTGACAGACAGATAGACACACAGACAGACACACAGGCACACAGACCGGCACATAAACAGACAGACAGACAGACAGACAGATACACACACATACACTCACACAAACACACACACACACACACACACACACAAAGACAAAAAGATGCACATACGGACAGACACAAAGACACACAGACAGACAGACAAGCAGACCAACGGAAGGGCGGACAAGAAGATCTCAGTTCAACCAATCTCTTTCCCTGCCGTGCTCACAGATTTCTCATTTCCTACTCTCATTCCTTATAGGGGAGTTACTGTCAATTTCAAGGGTTTTACACTTGGGCGAAAGGGACAATAACGCAGTTTACATACGGCAGCTGTCGCACGATACCCCTTCAGCTGGAACTGATGGCACTGGAGCTTTTGGAGTCTGCTCCAGGATGTCGCCATAGGCAGTCCAAAGCGGCCTGTGCCAGCAGAGGTGAAGATCCCATGAGGCAACTCATGACACATGTGGGCGTTCACTCTCATTCAAAACCCACATGGCTGTAGCTTCTGCTGAAACTTTCTTGTCGCTAGCGCTGACATGTCCTTTTCTGAAGCCCGTGGTCAAACAGCTCTGTCGAAGACAAGAAGTCAGGAAACATTCAGAAAAGCGGGGCAGCTAACGGTCGCCAGAGGAAGAGGCCTCGTCTTCGTGTTTCGCCCCTGTCCTCCTGGCACCGGGAATGGACCAAACCTGTATCATGACCCCAGGTGCCCGTCAGCTGTGTGACGTGGACAGTCTCTCCGTGTGATGGTCCATGTCATTTGCCTCGCAAAAGCACAGGCTGGGGTTGTCAAACGAATGAGGCCCGATCCCCTAAGTTCGTGGACTGTTCTTTCATAGTCCACGGACTGTTCCTGGGTGTTCTCTGTGGGGCCCTGCTCCCCAGTGTTCCTCTTCAGCCACATCCTGCAGGAGACCTTCTCTGCTCCTGCTCCAGGACTCAAACCACAGGCGGTCCTAAGCAGCACTGAGTACCGACGCCTAGTGCATATCATAAAACCAGCTTCACAAACCCCATAATCTGTGCATAAAACTGCAAATTCATCCATCTCCTTTCAATTTTTATTCTGCTCGTCTTGTCAATCTCTCCATTAGATATAATGGAAGTAGATAGCTGATTATGATATAAGTGAGAACATAGCAATGTCCTAAGTTAACGCTAACAAAAATTCATTGGCATCAGTTGAACTCCGTTAGGAAGTATTTTAGCGTTGAGTGAACACTTTTGATGGAATAGTCATTACTTTTACGGCACCAGAAGCAAACTTTCATTTGATGAATGTCGAAGGGCATCCTAAATCCCAAAGTGCACATGCGAGCGCGATCGAAACCTTGGATTCCTAGGACAGTGACTGGTCGGCCCTGTGAAGGGGTGGGATGGTAGGCTTTTGTTAGTGACTCATATCCCTGTTAGGCAGCACATAACATAATCTGTCTTCAGTAGATATGTCCTGACATAATCTTTCAAAGTTGAAAAGAACACTAAGCAACGCAATGTACTTTTGTTTTGTTTTAGAGCACTTTTTTAAATTTTCCCCCCCAAATGCTCTGTACTCTAAGTTTGTTTTGTTGTCATTGTGAAATCAATGTTTCCTATTCTAATAGGGTTCGAAAAAGATAAATGTTTCTAGATATGTTGTTACTTTGAGGACGTGTTATCCAAAGATATCACTAATGTCAAAAGATGACTATTGTTTCAAGTTTTCATTTCATAATGGTGTAATGCAAATGAATGCTGTTTTTGCTTAAACAAATTTTGTATCAACACATCTGCAGACCTGCCAACCGTTCCGTTTTAAGCGGAATTTGTTCCGTTCATATTTGATTGATTCCCCGACAAAAAGCCCCCTGTGGGTTGGGGGTCAGAATAGACCCACCGCGTCTCCCTATGCAATTCGTAAGAGGCGGATTACTAAGGACTTTGTGTCTTGATTTGCGCTTACTCAAAACTGTTCTAGTGATTTTCGTGCTCAGTGATCTTACATAGCCTACAAAGTCTGATATGCCGTAAAAACTTCATTCGTCCTTCCTTCCCCGACGAAAACCAAATTAGCAGAAAAAGTAGCCTGAAAGATTACGAAGTACGGAAAGTCAAGGAATGTAGGTTAACAGAAAAGAAAGCCAAGGTCCTCTCGTTTTTCCCTCACTCAAAATCAGACCCACTCCCAACTACCCCTCCCCCCCACCACCCCACCACCACTCCGCTCTTCCCCATACACCCCTCATCCTTGCTCCCACACACCTAGAGAGGGTATAAAAGGCTTGGAACTCTGGCCACGCTTTGTCGACGCATCAGTCTCCCACAACCAACAGCCATGTAAGTCCACCAGCTGTTTTCTTCTCTCTTGGCACTCTGTCCTTCTTCTAGAGCTTGACTAGAGAACGACTCACAGATCGACAGTTTTTTAAGGATGGTGAAATCCTTCTCGACAGCCATGTAAGTCCAGCAGCTGTGTTCCTCTCTCTGGCACTCTGTCCTCCGTCTAGAGCTCGACTAGAGATCGACTCACAGATAGTTTTTTTCTCCGGAAGGTGAAATCCTTCTCGACAGTTTGTAGGCAACCGTCTGTCTTCAAAGACAACGGTGGTGCCTTGGGAGGTCAGATGGCTCGGGAGTGGCCAAGAAGTCTCTCAATGGCGTGGTAGTCTCTGCCGCACCATTCACAGACAAACCTTGAGAGCTGACAGGAGGTTGCAGTCAGCTCCCTCTATCCCCTCTGACTCCTCTTGCTCTCCAGCCACTTGGCGCGATACCACCTATTGCCCTCTCTGGCAGATACTTTCCAACTGCAGCATTCGTTAACAAGGCGTTCCCAGCTGTCTGTGGTGACGCCGGTGTCTTCAGGTAGAGGAACCCAGTAAAACAAATTATGTGTGTAAAATATGGCCGAAAATGTGGTTTTCATGTCACTTTGTAGTAAATTCAATGTAGAATATGACGGCATGCTTTGTTTCTGGGGTAAATAGGCATTTTGTTGTAAACGAATTGGGAGGAAGACACCAACTGTCAGCTGTCATGATGAGGTATGAAAAGTTCAAAAGCAATTTTATCAATTTCCAGGTTTTCACCGCTATGTGCAAAATTTCAGACATCATATTTCTGTGCTCTGAAGTTTAACTTCCTTGAAACTTGGCATATTTAATTCATATAGCCTGCTCAATGGGATAACCCCTAATAAAAACTGTATCTTCCAGCATGTCAAAGTTACAGGATCTAGAATATGTAATTAACGACTCAGTTCATGTAACATCAGATGTGAAAATGAATTAAAATGAAATGCTCAGAGTATTTGTCTTTATTTTGGGTCTGGAGATACTACCCTGTGTACTGTACTTCTGTGCAAAATTATAAGTTTCTATCATCAGCTCCTTTTCTGGTATTACTTTTTTTTTAACACGGCAAAAGTTTGTAGAACCGGCAGCCATGTTGGAATGCTCATCAGCATAATTTATGCAAATATATCACGGGTAGACAACACTTTAAAAATGCAACCTGTTGGATGAAAAATATGGTCCCCAGGGAGTTGAGAAGGTGTTGGCGTGATAAAAAGAGGTAACCCGATGACCAGGGGGTAAATGTGTGCGGTTGGAGCACCCATCAATGGGTGAAAAAGTCGCCATATAAAAAGAGCACCTTTACCTTTTTGTTGACTACCACAGGAGATAAGTAACGGTAGTTTCTTCCCTATTCAGAACAGGGCGCCCTTATGTCCTGGAACTTTATTCTTAAAGCCAATGTGCGTGCAATCGCATATGCAGGCATGTATAAGAATGGTGAGATCTGAATGAGTTGACCCTGGTCGAGCTGAGAGAGAAGACCCCGAAAGCCCAGCAGCCTGGGCTTCTGGATGAAAAAAAGGGGACATCGAGCGGCTCCGGCCATAATGTGCACTACAGGATGTAGGATAACTCTCAACACTTTTCGTGTTTTTATTTTTATTTTTAAGGTGTGTGTGTGTGTGTGTGTGTGTGTGTGTGTGTGTGTGTGTGTGTGTGTGTGAGTGTGTGTGTATGTGTGTGTGTGTGTGTGTTGCTTTTTTTGTTTTAAAAGTTTTTTTAACTGCCATGATGCACACAAGACCACCTCGTGCAGTCGAAGCAGACAAATTACGCGTGCACTAGATCTGGTCGATAAAAACAACACCGCAGCTGTTATGTAATCGCTTTATGCAAACTGCACGACGATGATAAAGACTGACACGGACGATTTTCCCTCACAGCCTTTTGTTAGGACCAGGTACACGTAACACGAAGACACATACAGTCGCATATCTACAGACTGCAGGACCAAAATAGCACATACCAAGTCACGTTGCAGGCACTGGACAAGCACACCAGAGGCTGGTTTCCCTGCACTGTGATAGGCAATCTAAAGCAATCTCAGGCGATCTCAAGCAATCCAAATGGCATGTCTGGTCTTCTGTAGAGCGATCGCTGCAATCACACGCAACGTCCAATACATCACTTCTTGTCATAAATCCGCTTCCAAAACTAGACACCGTCTGATTTTTCGTCCCAGTTTCCATACCGACTCCTGTATGGTAACAGTGATCACTTTAAAATGATACCGGAAATGCTCTTTGGGTTGCTTTGGGTTGCTTTGGGTTGCTTTGGATTGCTTTGGATTGCTTTGGATTGCATATCCATAGTCTGGGAAATCCGTCTCAGTTTGTCTTGAGATAAACAACTATGTCACTCTGCGGTTTTCATGACTGGACGTTGCCAACGAGATCTTATCCTATCTCAATGTTTGCACGGGTTACCTCAAATGTATGCCAGATGGCAGAGACATGACAGCGAAATAAACAGGTTGCACTAATGCCCACGCACGGTGGGTCGTTTTGACCTGATGTACATGTACACCCTGCTCTCCCCACCGACCTCTCTGGATCGTTGGTACCGCTCGACGGATGGATGGACAGACAGAGACAGACAGACAGACAGATAGATAAATGAATGAATGAATGAACAACTATATATAAACAGTATATAAGTGAACAAACAAATAAATGCATAGATGAATGAATAATAAAGCTATAAATATTCATGATCTGCTTGAGCAGAGTCTGGTACACGGAGGAAGCCACTCAACGCTCTCTCCTTAGCTGGAACCTTAACTAAGGAGTTTCAGGACACTTCCCATTATAGAGCATTTGATAACCAGCACGCAGTCGTTCTTGTCGATCAGGGCAGAACCAGGGAATTTTTCCAGTGCAACAAAAGGCCGAAGCCACTCGAGGAAAACTAAAGCAGAGATGATGGGCGTTTTCTCTGCCGTTGCCCTTCTCATACACTGTACATGTAAGATAAAACCGATCAAAACAGAAACATCTTAGGCTCCTCTGAACATTGAAAGACCTTGTCAAAATTATGCATGAATTGTTTTCAGACGAGGAAATAATGTATTTTAAAAAGGACTTCGACGGATATTTCTGAGAATCATTCATCGCAACATAACATATACTTTATTCATAAAAAAATTAAATTAAATTTACATATCACTGGTAGAATAATAAGTATGTACAAACAAAAAATCCGTATGCATCACAGCACGTTACAATCAGGGAATAAAAAAACGACGAGGAAGGTAAGGGGCTGCATCGCAAGAGATTGGGATCAGACTGCATTCTAGAATAGTTAGGCTTTCAAATACTTATTGCAGTTGGTATAAAAGATCGCCGGTATCTGTCTGTACGTGTTTTGGGGGGACGGAATCTTTGGCTGCGTGGTATGAAACTAGAGTGGAATTCTGTGTGGAGGGGGTGATCTGTGTTTCTCAAGATGACACGTGTCTTCTTTTGCACTCCAGTGTGATGGATCTGGCTAAAGGTTTCAATAGTGCTTTATACAGTGCTTTCCTTTCAAACGTTTCCGTCAACACTCCCAACTACTGAGACAATCCAGACATTCAACACGTTCTCCAGATAGAGATACTATACCATTTCCAGAGCAGGCTGGGGGGTTGGACAGAGGAGATTCAAGAAACAGACGAAAAAGAAACATGATTGAAAGAAGGACCAAGGAATGCCATTCTTGAATTGCGGCTGCTTAACAATTGTGCACCAATGATATTTTTTATTCTCTCTCTCTCTCCCCAGCATGAAAGTCGCCATTCTCCTGCTGTGCCTTGTCGCAGTGGCCGTGTGTGATGAGAGAGCCCTCGACATTCACCAATTCGTGCAGTCCCTTGGCCGTAGGTTTATGTGTTTATGTGTATGTGTNGTATGTGTGTGTGTGCGTATGTGTGTGTGCGTATATGTGTGTATGTGTGTATATGTGCGTGTGTGTATATGCGTGTGTGTATATGTGTGCGTAAATGTGTATGAGTGTGTGTCTGTGTGTGTGTGTGTGTGTGTGGGGATGTGCGTGTGTGTGTATGCGTGTCCCTGTGTGTATGTGTATGTATATACTTGTGTATGAATGTGTGTATATGTGTGTATGTGCATGCGTGTGCGTGCGAATATGTGTGCGTGCATGTCTGCATGTATTCGTGAGAGCAAGAGAGAGAGACAAACACAGAGACAGAGACAGAGAGACAGAGACAGAGACAGAGACTGACACAGAGAGACAGAGACTGAGAGACAGAGACAGAGAGACAGAGAGACACATACATACATACAAATATACATCCATATCCATAGACACACACACGAACGAACGCACGCACACACACACACACACACACACACACACACACACACACACACACACACACACACGCACATGCTCGCACGCACAACCCCACACCCATCCCTCACATCAACGCATTCATGAACGATACAAGACCACGACACCTGTGTTGAAGGCAAAATACACCTGTGTTCAATGCTGAGGTAAAGCTTATCGCACCTGGACCTTTGTCTGCCTCTGCATTCATGATGCAGTTAGACCGTCAAACAAGCCTCTCGTGTGACCTCTATTTGAATATTTCTGACGGAATCCTTCCATCACGTAATGTGACTGTGCTAGAGACTCTTTCGACGGCAGGCGAAGTCTCTAGTGGACTAAAATGTCACCCTGCAAGGGACAGACGGGGAGTAAAATGGGGGTGGAGGGTTGAGGTGGGGTGGGGGGTAGAGATGGGGGTGGGGGGTGGCGGCGGGGATGGAAGCCATCAAATACGTGACGTCCCGGTAAAGGCCAGAATGCTTTGTGAAAATCTGAATATGTCTTGATTTGCCTTCATTCTAGTTTACAATGTACACGGCTCTGATGGTTGAACAGGAAAAGACAGACCAACCCAAAAAACAAAACAAAAATTGTAACTACAGTTCGGAATTGAACCCGCGACCACCCGGTGAGCGTCCAAGTGCTCTTTGGCAATCTGAATAAGCCTTGGTATGCCTCCCTTCCAGTGCTCAACGTGGACGCCCTGAAGGCCGAGGTCACCAAGATCGTCAAATTGGTGGGCAGCGACGCCACTGAGGCCCAGTGCGAGGCGGCCTGCAACAAGGTCGTCACCACCGCAGTCATGCACTCCGGCTGCCCCTTCACCTGCAAGTCGTAAGTCTCGGGGTCACGGTGCGTGGTGTGTGTGTGTGTGTGTGTGTATGTGTGCGTGTGTGTGTGTGTGTGTGTGTGTGTGTGTGTGTGTGTGTGTGCGCGAGGGGTGTGTGTGTGTGTACGTGTGTGTGTGAGTGAGTGTGTGTGTGTGTGTGTGTGTGTGTGTGAGTGTGTGTGTGTGTGTGTACGTGTGTGTGTGTGTGAGTGTGAGTGTGTGTGTGTGTGTGTGTGTGTGTGTGTGTGTATCTGTGTGAGTGTGTGTGTGTGTCTGAGTGAGTGTGTGTGTGTTTGTGCTTGTGTGTGTGTGTGTATGTGTGTGTGTGTGTGTGTGTGTCTGTTTGTCTGTCTGTCTGTCCGTCCGTCCTTCCGTCCATCTGTCTGTCTGTCTGTTTGTCTCTCTCTATCTCTCTGTCTTTGTGCAGTTGATTGACTGTACGGCTATGTAACCGTTCATCCTTCTGCTTGCCTGCATGTTTGTCTGTCTGTCTGTCTGTCTGTCTGTCTGTCTGTCTGTCTGTCTGTCTGTCCGTCCGTCCGTCCGGTCGGTCGGTCGGTCGGTCGGTCGGTCTGTCGGTCGGTCGGTCGGTCGGTCGGTCGGTCGGTCGGTCTGTCGGTCTCTCTGTCGGTCTTTCTGCTTGTCTGTGCGTGTCCGTCCGTCCGTCTGTCTGTCCGTCTGTCTGTTCGTCCCTCTGTTTGTAAATTGCACTGCATGTCCTGTCTTTCCACAGTCTGCAGTGGCTTGTGCAGCACTTCCACCTGTAAGCGAGTTGCACGTCGGCAAACTGCAGTCTGCGCAGAGGAGAACTTGGGTCTGCAGGACGAGGCTGCCTTCAGCTCTGTCAGTCCACCAGTCCTTGCTGGGGCAGATTTGTACATCGCAGACAGATTCTTTGATGGAATAAAATGTGTCTCACACGCATTCTACGTGTATTTGATTTCTTTTCACTCGTTCACCTATCCATACCATGGTTCGTTCTTTCATTATTAGTAGGTTGGTTAGTTCGTTCGTTCATTCCTTCATCCTTTTCTGTGCGTTTGGTTTCATGACTGTTTGAGTCATTGTCATTTCATCATTCGCCCGACAGTTTGGTTGATCGATCGACTGACAGATGGAGAGACGAATAGAATGAATTAAACGATTGACTGGGCTGGTTTATCATTTATTACGCCTCTGACCCCTTCGTCCAAATATTCAGGTCACCTTGTTGATGATGACTGACCGTGAGCACTTACTTTGAGTCTATCATGCTCTGTCCTCTAACAACGACGGTTGCGTTGGTTGGGTCAGGCTTCCGGTTTAGATACAGTTTAACATACAGAGCGGAAACCCTGCGTGGGATAGACAGGAAAAAGGAAGGACCACAGGCGGTGACCTCTGTCCTCTAACAACGACGGTTACGTTGGTTGGGTCACGCCTCTGGTGGAGAGATTGGGCGAATACCCAAAGATCTCCTCTATGTAGAATTTGCAGAGACAATGAGAGCAACTGGTGATCCTCAGCGACGCTGTAAACTTTACAGATAATTTATATCTCTCTTCTCCCCACGTCAAAGGAGGCAACCTTGTAAAACTGTACGCATACTTTTTATAAAAATGTGATTATCCAAAACCAAAAAAATCATTTCAGACAAGATTTATTTTCTTTTTCTCTAGATAACATATTTGTCTCGCATAGAAATAATAATCTTTCCTCCAAGGCTCAGATAATGGGCATTAAAAACTGAACTACTGTACTAGCATAGTTCAGAATGTAAGAATTCAAGCAGCCCTCAATCTCAATTCCTTTCCCTAATCCCCATGACATTTTATCCACAGCCCGACTACACTCTAAATATCATGCAAGTGAGAGAAGAAGAAAAAAGCATCCTCCTTGACCACAATTCATGCTGACCCATAAAGTATAGGACACAGTACTTCATTTAGGAAGATCATGGTGGACAATTTTTTCCAGACAAATTTTATTCTCTTCTTCATCATTCATGACAATGTATTTCTCTAACAGAAAATACGCACCTTTCCTGAGAGGTTCAGATAATGAGCACAAAACCTAGAAAATACAAGAATAGCTAAGAATCTAGGAAAATATATATGCCTTCTACCCCAATTCCCTTCCCAATTCCCTGTCACATGAGTAGTTGGACAGTTAGTGGTTTGGACTCACAAGAAAACTATATCCAATAGATATACTACACAGCTACTACTAAGCACGCTTTGTACCATCTTACACGCACTCTCTCTGAAAACAAAATGAAATCCTGCACACCCAAGAATCAAACCCAGTCGAAATGTGCTGCTATTTACTGACCCGCACCTCCCTAACAAGGTAATTGTTTTCCTAAAATTAGTTTTAGGAGGATTAACATGAGTAACTGTTTGCCATAATCTTAACTGGTCGACAGCAAAGGGAGCTAATCTGGGTAGACCTCCCAGATAAAGCACAAAGCCAGCGCAGTGCTCTCCCCTTACCCCTTATAAGCCCCTTGAGCCTAAGGCCAGACCTCAGTTTCACTTCTCCAAGTGCTTGGCGAGTTCCTCCTTGCGGGGCAGGCTGGGAGGGTCTCCCACAGTGACTCATGTTAATCCTCCTAAAACTAATTTTAGGATAAAAATTACCTTTTACTCAGATTAACATGAGTCACTGTTTGCCGAATTCCGAATAGGAGGGGGGTAAGGAGGTAAGAAACTCGCTGCACTGACCAGCGCCCTAAGAGTTAAT
>JAWQFJ010019958.1:5000-15000 GCA_034096865.1 Theodoxus fluviatilis | reverse complement strand
CATCTCAGTTCCGAGTTCAGTTTCTGCAGGACCTTCGACTTCGTAGAAAACTTTATCACCCCTTGTAATGGCATCACTGTTTTTAACAGCTAAACTACGGAGATAAAAGATACATCAACACTGCATCATTTGAATAACATATTTAATCGAACGCTGACGAAAACTATGCCGAAATTTCAAACTTACCACTCCAGCCTTTCTTCATCTCCACCCCAATCCACAGGAGACTCTCCCGGGTCTTGTCACGATCATAATAACTTTTCATCCCGAGATTGTAGAGGTTTTCTTGCCTGCCCTTGCAAACAATCTGAGTGGCCACGTCCAAGCGTCTAGGCGCTCGGAAATAGAGACGACCCTACTTCCAAGCGCCTGACGCTTGGACGCAAGCGGCTGGGCGCGTGCAGCCGAATCAGCCGGCGGCTACCCTCGCACACTGTACTGCGCGTTCAAAATACGCCAGCTGCTTGGCTGCTTGGCTGCTTGGACGCCTACCAAAAATTTAGAGAGAAAGCAAAAAGACCCTTACAGCGATGCAACCTGCGACAGAAACAAAAAAGAACAACCATACACATTAGATTCAGAACACGATTAAGACAGAAAAATACAGTATGGAAATTACGAAAACAGCAGATGATTTTGTAATTGAAGGATCAGCTTTTATATAACAATAGGACAGAAATACACACACACAAAATCAGTTCAGGCGCCTACACACGTTACGTTTTTCAAGCTGGTTTTGCTCCCGATCCGGCTGACCGTGCGTGTAAAAAGCGGGTTGACAGCCACACGCAACGATTACACCCACACCGCGAACTGGAGCGGTGTTCATTTAAGCGAAGCAAAGTCAGAATTTAGAGTTACGTCCCTTTGGTGAGCCTATGGCAACAGACGCTGACGTATGCGTGTGACCTGCCTGTCGGATTTGCAAAATGCAGAACTTTCCCGACCTACTGATGCATTCAACATACAGCTTTGATAAATTAATGCTGTTCATGGCTTACATTTTCTTGAGATGGGGTTTCTAGTATCCCGATATACAACGTTTTCTGTGCGAAGACGCGATAGAGCAGTGGCGATCGACATTCTTCGCCGGTGTAGATTTGCATTGACCAGCATTCGATTTGTAAAAAGTTGAAGCTTTACCGACCTACTGATGCATTCAACATACAGCTTTGATAAATTAATGCTGTTCAAGGCTTACATTTTCTTGGGATGGGCTTTCTAGTATCCCGAAATACAGCGTTTTATGTGCGAACACGCAACGAAGCGGGTGGAGCAGATTGAATGATATTGTTGGAAGCGTAGATCTGCCTTGACCTGCATTCGATTTGTAAAAAGTTGAAGCTTTCACGACCTACTGACGCATTCAACATACAGCTTTGATAAATTAATGATGTTCATGGCTTACCTTTTCTTTCAGGGGCGGATCTGGGTTTTGAAAGGGGGGGGTGCAAAGTTCTTTTTTTGTTTTGTTTTGTATCTTATCAGCGAAGGCGCGAAGCGCCGAACCGATGGCGCGAAGCGCCGAGCATGCTAGGGGGGTCCGGGGGCATGCCCCCCCGGAATTTTTTTTAAAAAAGGAAGCAAAATGGTGCAATCTGGTGCAATCTGAGCGTGTAAAGTGCTATTTTCAGGCGATACATTTTGCCACTGATGTGGTGGGGGGTGGAGATATGACCAACTGTCTCTCTCTTGGGAAGCACATGCTCGAAAATGTACAGTGCTAAATAAGTTCGATGTTAATAATAAAGAATCACAATTCACAAAAACAACATGAGGAAAAAGTCTTTGCAACAAGATCATACCTCGAATTTAATAATCTTTATTCCGAATATGTAAGAAGACATCTGTAACCAGTTTGTTGTGGGAGTCAGGCCTGGTCAGTCTAGAGACATTGAATAAACACACACATGGAGGAATTTGCCTAGTCAAAGGCCTAATCATGTGACAACATTTTCTGGGGGGGGGGGGGGGGGTGCAATTGCATTTAATTTTACTAGTGCATTCCTATATTTATCAGCATCTCTCTCTCTGCACCCACCCACCCCTTTTTATTTTGGCTGGGGTGGGGGGGGGGGGTGCAATTACATCACTATATTTATCAACATATTTCTCTTTCCATTTTTTATTTATGTATTATCATTGTTTAGGTATTTTATTTCTTTAATTTATTTAGTTAGTTTTTTGGCTGGGGGTGGAATTACATTTACATTACTATATTTATCAGCATCTCTTTCTCTTTTTTGTTTCTGCCGAGGGAGGGGGGTGTGCAATTACATTTACATTATTATATTTATCAGCTTCTCTCTTCTTCTTTTTTTAAGCCGAGGAGGGGGGGGGGGGTGCAATTATATTTACATTCCAATATTTATCAACATCTCTTTCCCTGAGTCTCTCTCTCATTTTATTGTCTTTTTGCTTGGGGGGGGGGGGGGTGCAATTACATTTACATTACTACATTATCAACATATCTCTTTGTTTTCTTCTTTCTTTTTTTTCTTTTTTTTTTTTCTTTTTTTTTTTTTTGGTCCCGCTGGGGGGGGGGGGTGCAATTGCACCCATTGCACCCCCCCCAGATCCGCCCCTGTCTTTAGATTGGTTTGTAGTATCCCCAAATACACCTTTTCCTGTCTGAAGCAACGACAGCGTCCGCCATTAAAATTGGCGACTAAGTCGCCACAACACGAGATCTCGCGTTGCCGGGCATATGAACCGGTTCGGAGGGGTCGGGAAAATAGAGCCAGCCCTAGTCACTTGGGTGTAATTCATGAACTTGGACTTTCAGCGTGGTCTAAGACTAGTCTCGGACCACTGTTGTAGTCTACAATTCATGAACTTGGACTGTCGTAGTCTACAATTCATGAACGTGGACTTTGTTCAGTCGGCAGACTGAACTGCGGACTACGGTGGTCCAAGGATTTGTTAGACTACACACCAAAGTCCAAGACCAGCGCGAAATTAAATGGCCGACCTGTTCACGGTTCGCAAATATTAAGCTGTATTTTGGGACACTGGAAACCCATCCAAAGAAAGTATAAGCCATGAACAGCATTAAATTATGAAAGCTGTATGTTGATTGCATCAATAGGTCGTGAAAACGCTTACATTTTACAATTGGAAATGCAGGTCGCCGAGCTTCGCGCACTGCTATTTATAGCTGAAGCGCGGACCGCTGCGACACCAGTAAAGGGTGTTGTCCTCGAACCTGCCTGCTGCTGTTGACATTGGGTACAATGCTAGTGTTGTCTGATGCTATGAAAACGATACATTAAAATTGCATCTGTGTTATGAAAACACTGCTCAGATTAAATTGCTTTATTTTTGGTAACTGAGAAAATGTGTGACGATCGCCAGGGTTTCACGAGTTTGGTGGGGAAAGTGAGTTGAGGCTGATCGAGTGTGTGTGTGTGTGCGTGTGTGTGTCAGTGTCACTGTGTGTGTATATTTATCCTCATCAAGACAGATTATTGTTCCACCCCTTCCTTACTGAATTTCAATGGTTCTCACTTGGAAATCCTGCCATAGGGCCTTGTAAAACTTGATCTTCTGCTCGTTTGCCTCTTGCTGATGAACTTAATAAACGGTGACACACACACACACACACACACACACACACACACACACACACACACACACACACACACACACACACTCGAGCCAGCCTCACTCAGCTCGCACTTCATTTGTCACCTCCTCCCACGCTGTCCGTCTTCTTTTGTTTGCTTGGGCTGTGTGTATGCTGCTTTTAATGTATCCGTATCTTGCTGACACTGCTTTTATTATAGCTATCCGATTCCCGCTCCGTGAAATCGGTGCTTTTCTTCGAGGTTTTGCTACCGATCGTGACTGACATTTTTGACGGGAAGCGGTACGCTGAGGCTGGAGTGTGTGTGTGTGTGTGTGTGTGTGTGTGTGTGTGTGTGTGTGTGTGTGTGTGTGTGTCATTGTGTGTGTATATTTATCCTCATCAAGACAGATTATTGTTCCATCCCTTCCTTACTGAATTTCAATGGCTCTCACTTGGAAATCCTGCCATATTGTCAAACTTGATCTTCTGCTCGTTTGCCTCTTGCTGATGAACTTAATAAACGGTCACACACACACACACACACACACACACACACACACACACACACACACACACACACACACACACACACACACACACACACACACTCGAGCCAGCCTCACTCAGCTCGCACTTCATTTGTCACCGCCCTCCCACGCTGTCCGTCTTCTTTTGTTTGCTTGGGCTGTGTGTATGCTGCTGTTAATGTATCCGTATCTTGCTGACACCGCTTTTATGATAGCTACCGATTCTCGCTCCGTGAAATCGGGGCTTTTCTTCGAGGTTTTGCTACCGATCGTGGCCGTCATTTTTGACGGGAAGTTTAAAGCGGTACGCTATGCGCTTGCGCACTGGGCGGAATCCCCGGGAAATCCACATCATTCTAAAAATAATCCATGGACTAGGTCAATCAGTCTCAGCCTTTCAAGTCAACACCCAGTCTGGGTTCGTGAATCATAGACTCGCTGAGTCCAGGACTAGTCCATAGACTAGCGGTGGTCTGGGACTAGTCCTGGACTCACAAGTCCAAGACCAGTGCTCGCGAAAGTCCAAGTTCATGAATTACACCCCATTCAGCGTGGCTGAGACTAGTGAATATAGTCTCAGCAACAGGT
The DNA here is from genome assembly GCA_034096865.1 of Theodoxus fluviatilis. Lineage (NCBI taxonomy): Eukaryota > Metazoa > Mollusca > Gastropoda > Cycloneritida > Neritidae > Theodoxus > Theodoxus fluviatilis. Next base: position 10,317 of record JAWQFJ010019958.1, on the reverse strand, counting down.
TGGTCACGTGATAGCCTAAATTCTTCCATAACATGCATACCACCGTTCTGAACAGCCGCGCTGAATGCCATATCACATCGTGAATGTATTCCTCCGCTTGTTGTGATACACTCCATACTGGCAGCCATTTTTTCCGTCAGTTCATTTTCTAAACATCGATTTCCCATGAATGTAAAACTTGTGTGCGGTAAAATTCGAATCACAAGAGTGTAATATTGTGAACTCTACTAATTATAAGGACTTTGAATACAACAGCAATATTTATACTTCATTGAGCGAGTTCGGAGGGTCAGAGTCGATCTCTGGTTGTGAATTCTTGTCAGCAAACCGTTAGATGACAACTAAAGACGCTTCAGCGTTTGTGTGAACAGTGATTACACGTACCTTGTCAGCAAACCGTCAGATGTCAATTCAACACTGTCTAGTCTCGCTGGATAAGCAGTGAATCAGAAAATGGCTTTAACTTCAGCTCCAAAGAAAAGAAAAAGAACAGAAATGACACCCAAAGACAAAGTGGACTTGCTTGATCGCTACCGAGAGCTAAATTCTAAAAGTTTGAGGGAGGGTGCTGACATTTTGGGTGTGTCGGCATCATTTCTGTGCCAGACACTGAAAAAAGAAGATGAACTTAGGGCTGATATCGCAGAGGGCTCCAGTCAAGGCCAAAGGAAGCGTCGGCGCTGCGGGAAGGATAAAGAGACAGAAGATGGCTTAAAGCGGTGGTTCGACTCTATCCAAGCGCGCAACACACCTGTAAACGGCCCAATCCTGTGTCAGAAGGCGGAACAGATTGCTTCCCAGCTTGGTCGCTCCGAATTCAAAGCTACAAATGGGTGGTTTAACAGGTGGAAGAAACGCAACGGCTTGGTGAAGCGGGAAGTGCCGGTTAATAAAAACGCCGCTTATTAAAAACACTTTTGTTCGGTCCCAATGTGTTTTTAATAAGCGGCGACTACTGTATATACACAATCGCACGTGCGCAAGGCAGTTTACAACCTTATAGACACGTTCGCGCTAAAAGTAGTTCTCAAATGATTTCCTGAAAATCTCATAGATTAGTTTTATTAGAACACCAAATTTGTGTTTATCTATCGGGATAAATAATTGGAGTGAAATAGAATCGCCTCTTTTTACTCTCAATGGTCTTCTGATCATGTTGAATTTTGATTGGTAGAATCATTGGAATGTGGATTCGAAGTCACGTGACCAACCTGTGTCAGAGATAGTATTACATCTCTGTGTTCAGAATGATTACACCCCTGCAGTTTTATCTAGCCCGCGTAAACTTTTACTCGCCACAGACGAGCGGCTGAATGGTTTGAACACCATTTGAAACTAAACGCGCCTCAGTTGGATTGCCTTTGACTAACTTTGTTCGCACATCCTAGTCCTGAGAAACGCATCCCAGTTGGATTGCCCTTGACTAACGTTGCTAGCGTATCCTAGTCCTGAGAATCGCCCCTGTCTGTCTGTCTGTCTGTCTGTCTGTCTGTCTGTCTGTCTGTCTGTCTGTCTGTCTGTCTGTCTGTCTGTCTGTCTGTCTGTCTGTCTGTCTGTCTGTCTGTCTGTCTGTCCGTCCGTCCGTCCGTCCGTCCGTCCGTCCGTCCGTCCGTCCGTCCGTCCGTCCGTCCGTCCGTCCGTCCGTCCGTCCGTCCGTCCGTCCGTCCGTCCGTCCGTCCGTCCGTCCGTCCGTCCGTCCGTCCGTCCGTCTGTCTGTCTGTCTGTCTGTCTGTCTGTCTGTCTGTCTGTCTGTCTGTCTGTCTGTCTGTCTGTCTGTCTATCTCTAATCTCTAATCTCTAATCTCCAATCTCACATCTCACATCTCACTTCTCACATCTCACATCTCACCTCACCTCACCTCACCTCACCTCACCTCACCTCATCTCATCTCATTTCATCTCATTTCATCTCATCTCGTCTCATCTCATTTCATCTCATTTCATCTCATCTCATCTCATCTCATCTCATCTCATTTTATCTCATCTCATCTCATATCATCTCTTCTCATCTCTTCTCATCTCATCTTTTCTTATATTTTCTTATCTTTTCTTATCTTCTCATCTCATCGTTTCTTATATTTTCTTATATCTTCTTATCTTCTTTTATCTTTTCTTATCTGTTCTTATCTGTTCTTAGCTGTTCTTATCTTTACTTATCTTTTCTTATCTTTTCTTATCTTATCATATCTATTTCTTTATTCATTTTACTCGCCTGTTGGGCGAGCGACTGTGCAGTTTTATCTAGCCCAAGGAAACTTTTACTCGCCATGGGAGAGCGGGCGAATTGCTTGAACATATTTTGAACTCCTATGCGCCTCATCTGGCTCGCTTTCTGCCAAGTTTTGTAAAGACTGTTCGTAACCGACAAATACATCTTGGCTAATATTCACCAAGCCTCGGCAAATTACTTATTGGCAAACCCTCGAAAAAAGTTCGGCACCTATTACGCCGAGTCTTGGCAAATGTTTAGCTTCTTATAGCTTGACGAAACCTAGCCAAGCGCTCGCAAACAAAGGAGAGTTGCAATATGGCATCGATCGGCACCATACCCATACCGTAAGTGTACATTGGCTATAAATGTAAACGAAGCGACATATATTTTCCACCATTGTGCTCTGAGGGGATCTCACGAGTAGCTCGTACCAATAGCTATTGGCATTACCTGTCCCAAATTTTGACAAATGTTTGCCAAGTCTTGGCGAAAACCAATAAAGAGCCGGGACATTTGACCAACTTTTCAGCGAATATATCCCAAGACTCGGGAAAATGTGGACCGAATACTTGGCCAGTATTTGCCAAGACTTGGCAAACACCAGTTAAGAACCGGCTTAACATATCCTAGTCCTAAGACACCCAGCTCTGCTGGTTAGCGCGCCAACCATTCCGTCACAGAACTCCCCAGTTACCCTCCTTGAAGAATGTTACCATGTGCTGCATTCTCGAACATTCCACTACCACTTTACCCCATCCATTCCATCCTTACCCCTTCCTCAGCATTCATACACCCTCGCACACATACACATGCATTTTTGCATACACACATGCATTCAAACATGCACACATACATGTAAAAAACAATAACAACGACAATAACAACAACAACACGTATGCGCATACAAGTATACCCCACGTTACAGAACTGTGTGCACACATATGCACACACACGCACTCACACAAGCCCCTGCTCAGACAGCTTATCTGGAAGCGTAGAGATAAGAAACGATAACAAACAAAAAAGAAATGGATTAACCAGCCTCAAACCTAAGACCATATTAAATTTTTATGCGTGTGTTACGACTGTCTCCTTCGTGACGTTGACAGAAATGGAGTTCTCCATGCTTGCAGCAGGAAAGTAAAAAATATCCGGTTGTCAGTTTCCAAAATAAGTTCATCACTTCACAGCAGACGAAATTCACGGCATGGTAGAAAGTGACGAGTCAGGGGCCCGTTTCTTACGCTACTATCGCGCAAGGACCTTGCAAGAAATGTGAGGCGAGTGAATTTCCCACAGCATCTCGCTCACTAGGAGAGGCGAGCTTTGACGAGGAAGCCTCGGGGGTACTTAGCCGCGCATAGTCGCGGAGGTCCGGATGATTCAAAATGGGGGAGACCGTGCCAATTGGGCTGCTGTTCAAATACGGCAGTGCAGTGATGTGCTTGTCACTGTCCATGAAACGAAAAGTGTATGTACAACTCTTGTATTGACGTTGGTGATGTCTAATCTTGATTACTGCAATAGCCTTCTGCTAGGTGAAACCCAAGAATATCTCCGAAGACTTCAACAGGTGCAGAACACCGCAGCACGTATAGTGAAACGTCAACCTAGTCGTTCTCACATAACACCCATCCTTCGAGAGCTACACTGGCTGCCTGTCCACCAACGTATTGTGTTCAAAACTCTGTGTCATGTGTTCAAGTGCGTCAATGGTTTGGCCCCGCTGTATCTGGTTGAGCTCCTCAAGACTTATAAGCCTGTGAGGGATCTCAGATCTTCGGCGCAGTCATTACTTCATGTGCCACGCTACAACACCAAGAGATCTGGAGAGAGAGCATTCTCGTATGCTGGACCAAAACTCTGGAACGATATCCCAGACAGACTGAGGAAATCTCCTTCAATACAGACTTTCAAGTCACAGCTAAAAACTCTTTTATTCAAAGGGTGAACGTGTTGAGCGCCTTGAGCATGCCTTTGGGTGTGAGATTGGCGCTATATAAGAGCCAAAATACATACATACATACATACATACATACATACATACATACATACATACATACATACATACATACATACATACATACATACATGTACTCGGAAGTATTTGCTGTTCGAGTGTTCATTTGTATTGTTTGAAGAGTATATGTATAGATATATTATTTCTGGGCAAACTGTCGAAAATATTTTATCGCTGCATACATGAAGGAGCGTCAATACACCGCACATATCCACTCTCTGATATATGTTCCTTGAATGGATCCGGAATGTATCAAAGCACAACATTTTGGACAAACCTATTTACCATTGAACCCGGGTTGCTTTCTTCTTTGAAAAAGTTCTCATGTCATTCGAGATGTCACCATGTAATGCTCCATCAAATGAAAACCTGCTGTGATGTCTGTATCGTCAGTTATTTGGTGTATCGGCAACTTCTTCACCGACTCTCGCGCCAGGATACAGCCATGTTCCCTCGGATTTTCACTTTGCCCCTGTGGTTGGCCGTTGCCTAGTGGCCCGCCTCGCCTCGGCTGGTTCGCGAGAAATTATTTGCCGGCAAGGTGGGCTAAGCAACGCGCCTTTGCGTTCTAATGGACCTTCGACCGCTGTTGCACTTCACTCTCGGAATTCTGTTCTGGAGAACTCATTCACTTGGAGGACTTGCACTTGCCTGGACTCGTCACACTCTCAACACTCGCACTCGCTCTCTCTCTCTCGCGCCATTGCGTGCTCCCCGAAAGAAGTGCACCCGAACATTCTAGCGCGAACTACATAGCCATCTAGGTGGATGTAGAATGACGTCACGAGGTACTCCAAAGCAATCCCGCACTGACCTACGTCACGTAATTAGACAACTTCCCGTGTCGCGGGCATCCCCAAGTTGGCCGGACACCTCTACAATGACATGGACATTTCCAGCGCTTCCCGGTACATGGAGCCGGAAGAGTGATTGTACTCTCCTGCGCTGTGCTGACTTGAAACAAGAGCTCTCTAGAGGCAAACCTCCATTGTGCGATGAACTTTAATCAATATCAAATACGCAACGTTCACACGAAATGAAAGTTAAAATTGCACTTGCTACCTCAACCTACATTATTTTCGGAG
>JAWQFJ010019958.1:0-2500 GCA_034096865.1 Theodoxus fluviatilis | reverse complement strand
GCTCCCCAGGGAGTTGATATGGTGTTGGGGTGATAAATAAAGTGTCCCGATGATAAGGGGGTAAAAGTGTGCGGTTTGAGCACCCATAAAAGGGTGGAAATCCCAGTATTCCGGATACCTGTGAGGGTAGCAATGACGATCTGCATCGCTAATAATCCTTGTATGCAGCCACGAGCCATTATTGGGTCGGCATACTCCCCCTGGGATCTACCTGGGATCTATCGTGACTGATGAAGGGTCCGAACCAGAGATACTGTCCAGGATAGCACAAACAACAGCAGCATTGGCAAAGTTGAAGCCAATATGGCGTGACAGAAATATCACTCTCGCGTCGAAGATCAGGCTCATGCGCCCGCTGGCCATCTCCGTATTCTTGTATGCATGCGAGTCCTGGACACTCACATCTGAACTACAGAGTCGGATACAAGCCCTGGAAATGAGATGCTATCGAAAGATTCTGAACATCTCATATAAAGACCATGTCACGAATGACGAAGTCAGCAACAGGATCAGGAGAGCATTTGGACAGTACGAAGACCTGCTCTCAATCGTGAAAAACAGAAAGCTGAAGTGGTACGGTCACGTTTCAAGAGGCAGTGGGCTGGCCAAGACCATCCTGCAAGGTACCGTGCCAGGTGGGAGAAGGAGAGGCAGGCAGAGAAAGAGGTGGAAAGACAACATCAAAGAGTGGACAGGCTTGACCTTTGCTGACTCACAGCGAGCCACAGAGGATAGAGATCGATGGAGGAAGATTGTCCGAAAGTCATCAGTGGTGCCTCAACAACCCATCTCAGGGTTAAGAGACTGAACTGAACTGAACTGAGCTGAACTGAACTGAACTGAACTGAACTGAACTCCCCAGGAATGGAGCTGGTGTTGCTACCTGATTTTGTGCGTCTTCTCTCTCTGTCACTGTGTTTGTGGATATATCTAAACTGTGTTTGTGGTCAGGTGCCAATGAAGAGTATGAAACTTCCTGGGAAGCGGGATGGCTGACGGTCTTCAGAGGAAGACCCCCTGTCTTAAAGTATTTCGGCCCTGACTTCCTGACACTCTCGGGGGTGGGGGGGTGGGGGGGTGGCACACCTGGGATGTCCGTCAGCCGGCTAAAGGGACCATGCACGTGTGGTGATCTGCCTTGGAAACTACATGTAGTTGACAGGAAAGAGATGGTTGTCGTCACACCCCACGGACCGCCCCTTGGGTACCCTCCACGGCACCCTCTTTCCTTGTAACCCTCTTCATCCAGATCCAGCAGGAAGCCTTCTCGTCTTAATCAAGCGGTCCAGTGATTGAGGTGTAAAGTGTAAACCGCTTTGAGAGTCAGATTTGCGTGAGTAATCACTGCACAAAACCACTGCTTTCCGTCCTTAACCTATTTTTAAAAGAACCGGCAAAGCATCACAGGGAGTAATGGGAGGCAGGGCAATTCTGTGTTTGATGATGAGGCAACATTGTTTTGAACGTTCAGCCCCAGACGCAGATGTGTCTCGGGAACGTTTTCATGACACTAATTAATGCAGCGCGTCTATGCTTCTTGGTGACATGCTATGTCGTTGACAGACCTGCATCGCTATCTCGACTGGAAGCTTCCTAAAATAGTTCAGTCCGTCTGCAGACACAAAGCAATTGCTGCATCGAATCGTTCTCCAGCAGGTACTCAATGGAAAATCAATGCGATGGCGTGTAAAGTTGTGATTTTGTTCTGATTAAAACCAATTATTTTCTAATGTTGGTCTGTCTGTAGTATTGACTTTGCTTTCGAAGAAGAGAAATATCTAGAAGAACGCTTTGGGATAGGGAAAGATGGAGGAATAGTGAGGAAGAGTGAGGAGGAGAAGGGATGAGGAGGGAGAGTGAGAAGAGGGGGGGGGAGTGAAAGGGGAAAGTGAAGAGGAAGAGTGAAGGAGGAGAGTGAAGGGGGAGAGTGAAGGGGGAGAGTGAAAGGGGGAGAGTGAAAAGGGATTGAGTGAGTAGAGAGAGTGAAGGGGGGGGGGGTGAGGGGGGCGAGTGAGGTGGGGGGCGAGAGAGTGAAGGAGGAGAGTGAAGGGGGAGAGTGAAGGGGGAGAGTGAAAGGGGGTAGAGTGAGGGGAGAGAGTGAGGAGTGAGAGTGAACATGGATCTATATATAAATGGATGCACAACTTGAGGTCAAGGTCATTTTAGTTCCTCTCAAGGCCAATCGGTAGAACTTGGCTAGGCGCACTTCCGGTGGCCTGTTCAACGTGCGATATGCGGTGGCGGAGAACTCAGTTGTGAAAAGAAAATGCCCAGTAGGTGTGCAATTGTAGGCTGCAGTACAAATTCTGCGAAATGCCGAGGTCTGTCATTTATGAAACTGCCGAGACAAGGCGTGAGCGAGGCGCAAGACCGATGGCGTGCAGACGTGATACGTGTCATCGACCGGATTGACACTTCGTTCAACCCAAACAACGCTATGATTTGTTCCCGACACTATGAACCAGACTGCATCACATACGGTACGTGCGATTTTCTTGCT
>JAWQFJ010019957.1:87500-92790 GCA_034096865.1 Theodoxus fluviatilis | reverse complement strand
GAGAGAGAGAGAGAGAGAGAGAGAGAAGGACAGACAGACAGACAAACAGACAGACCAGACAGACCAGACAGACCGAGAGACAGACAGACAGACATACAGACAGACAGACATACAGACAGACAGACAGACAGACAGACAGACAGACAGAAATAAACACATATCCTCGCGCGCGCGCACACATACGCACGCACACACACACACACACACACACACACACACACACACACAAATACGCACTCATACACATATGATCACACAAATACACATACACACGCAGGAATACACACACGTACACATATGCACACACAAATATGCACACACATAGACACACACACACACACACACACACACACAAATACATACACACACACACACACACACACACACACCATACAGGCATAGACACATACACACATACACAAAGAAAATTACTAACACAGAGAGAATGTCTTCAGTGAGCAGGCAGAGCAAAGAGATTACACGGCAAGAAAACCTCGAGAATGGACAGATAGTCCTACTGACCTCCTCCAAAGGTCAAACCACTCCCAGATAACCACACCATCATCACTACTTCATGAGCTTCTCTCTCCACACCACACATACACTCCTCATGCGTATGCCCTGAAGCCCTACTGCCGCTGTCATGGACACTGGCGTGATTCCCCTCAACCCCAGACTCGCTCAATTGACGCCAGGCATGGCTTTGACTGCACTCATTATTGCGGGGCGCTCAATTACAGACTTTGATTTCCAAAACACATGGGGGATGGCAGAAGAAGTGGCTATCCAATGACGCCAGCCCCTGCAGGGCTGGCAAGCAACGCTCCTGCAAGAGCTGGCAAGCAACGCTCCTGCAGTGCTGGCAAGCAACGCTCCTGCAGTGCTGGCAAGCAACGCTCCTGCAAGAGCTGGCAAGCAACGCCCCTGCAAGTGCTGGCAAGCAACGCCCCCTGCAAGTGGTGGCAAGCGACGCCCCTGCAGTGCTGGCAAGCAACGCCCCTGCAAGTTGTGTGACCCCAGCGATCGCTGTGGAATGATACCAGAAACGCCCTTTGGATTGCTTTAGATTGCTTTGGATTGCTTTGGATGGCTTTGGATTGCTTTGGATTGCTTTGGATTGTTTTGGATTGCATTGGATTGCTTTGGATTGCTTTGGATTGCATTGGATTGCTTTGGATTGCTTCGGATTGCTTTGGATTGCTTAGGATTGCTTTGAATTGCACATCCATCTTGAGTGTGGAAAATCCGTCTCAGGCCCTGAGGACAAGCACGGCAAGCCAGAACGCTCGCAATCAGGAGGAGCACAATTCCCGCTCCCAGGGGCGGGGGGGGGGGGGGGGGGGGGGACATTCCAACTTCGCGCTGGGTGGCAGCCACTGCAAGCTGCATCCTGGGACTGCGAAGAGCCTTGCTGCCGCCACACACACGTGACTCCACTCTTAGGGGACACAGACAACGCCTATTGAGCACCTTAACGAAAGACGCGACTTAGAATGTGGGCACGGGTACATGCGAGTGTCTACACCAGTGCACTGGAACTGACTTCCTGCAGGTGGAAACTCCTGGGAAATCAACATCATACTGAAACTGACATCCTGCAGGTGGAAACTCCTGGGAAATCAACATCATACTGAAACTGACATCCTGCAGGTGGAAACTCCTGGGAAATCAACATCATACTGAAACTGACATCCTGCAGGTGGAAACTCCTGTGAAATCGACATCATACTGAAACTGACATCCTGCAGGTGGAAACTCCTGTGAAATCGATATCATGCTGGAACTGACATCCTGCAGGTGGAAACTCCTGTGAAATCGATATCATACTGAAATCGACTTCCTGCAGGTGGAAACTCCTGTGAAATCGACATCATGCTGGAACTGACATCCTGCAGGTGGAAACTCCTGTGAAATCGATATCATACTGAAACTGACATCCTGCAGGTGGAAACTCCTGTGAAATCGATATCATGCTGGAACTGACATCATGCAGGTGGAAACTCCTGTGAAATCGATATCATACTGAAACCGACTTCCTGCAGGTGGAAACTCCTGCGAAATCGATATCATGCTGGAACCGACTTCCTGCAGGTGGAAACTCCTGTGAAATCGATATCATACTGAAACCGACTTCCTGCAGGTGGAAACTCCTGTGAAATCGACGTCATGCCTCTGAGGCGGGTTTCCCAGGACTTTGACATGCTAGCAAAAACAATCCAAACAGGCATTTCCGGTCGTGTTTACTGTAATTATTGTAATCATACGCAACGTCCAGTCACTCAGTTCTTGTCCGTTTCCAATCCAGACATGACAGCTTTGTCCCAATGGTGATACCGACTCCCGCATGATTGCAGTGATCACTCCAGACATGACAGCTTTGTCCCAATGGTGATACCGACTCCCGCATGATTGCAGTGATCACTTAGAGTAACACCGGAAATGCCCCTTGGATTACTTTAGATTGCTTTGGATTGCATATTCGTAGCCTGAGAAAGCCACCACTGATCACTTAGATTAACACCGGAAATGCCCCTTGGATTACTTTAGATTGCTTTGGATTGCTTTGGATTGCATATTCGTAGTCTGAGAAAGCCACCACTGATCACTTAGAGTAACACCGGAAATGCCCCTTGGATTACTTTAGATTGCTTTGGATTGCTTTGGATTGCATATTCGTAGTCTGAGAAAGCCACCACTGATCACTTAGAGTAACACCGGAAATGCCCCTTGGATTACTTTAGATTGCTTTGGATTGCTTTGGATTGCATATTCGTAGTCTGAGAAAGCCACCACTGATCACTTGGTAAGATCCCTTTCATTGCTGTATTCGGACGTGAACCAGGAGATCGTAGGTTTGGTCCCTGTGTGAGATAGAGAGATGTGTATTTTTTACACGTCCATTTGATTTGATCTTTTCTTTGGGAACCACCGTTACTTGACTGCCAGAGGCAAACAATGGAAAAAGAAGAGATGGTATCCATGATGGAGAGATTCAGGAATCTCCTATGAGGACAATTTCATTGTCTTGGCAGGGCATAGACGTTGAACAAACACTACACAGTCACGCAGAGAAGAAGATGCATCGTAGATGTTCACCGTCGATATGCACATTCATACTCATTAACGCACAGACAAGATTACAATACAGGGCAACGATATAGGATAGCAGCCGATGGGTAATCGCAAGGTATTAATCAGCCACATTCCTCCCGTCCCAGGGATTGAACCATGGCACTGCGCCTCGCACAGAATCAAGCGCGAAAGCTTGCTCGCCTATTGAAGCCCTGTCTTTTGACAGGCAGATGTAGGCGAGTAAGCTTCGGTGCTTGATTATCTGCATGAAGAAGAGACGTGTGAATGCTTGGAAAGACCAGTATACACTCTGCATGAAGAAGAGACGTGTGAATGCTTGGAAAGACCAGTATACACTCTGCATGAAGAAGAGACGTGTGAATGCTTGGAAAGACCAGTATACACTCTTAAGGATTCAGTATGCCCAGGCATTGAGGGCCAAGATCACTGTCACGATTCCTTGATGTCCAAACACATGACATATTTCGTGATGGTACAGCTTCAGATAATTAAGAACAACTAAAACATAAGAAGGGGGAAAAGTTACAAAGATTAGTGACGTCTTTAAAAATGGCAAGGTGGACAGAATGTGTGTCAGATCTCAGGTGCGTGGCGGTTAGAGCACTCGGACGCTAACTAAAAGGTCCGAGGTTTGATCCCTGCCGTAAGCTCTGAAAATGTCCGTCCTCTGCGGGATTTTGTTCCAGGTATTAATCACACACAAAAACTGATTGAGGATGTACCGCTACCGACAATGATCTTCCTCCACGCAGAGAACCCCCACAGCAAGCAAGGCGCGCCTGTACAGCGGACTGCATTGCTTCGCACCAGGGAATTTCTAGCTCAGACAGGCTCTTCTTTTCACGCCCTCTGTTTACTGTCACGCTCCTTCATGACGTGACGCCCTCTGTTTACAGTCACGCTCCTACATGACGTGACGCCCTCTGTTTACATTCACGCTCCTACATGACGTGACGCCCTCTGTTTACAGTCACGCTCCTACATGACGTGACGCCCTCTGTTTACATTCACGCTCCTACACGACTTGACGCCCTCTGTTTACATTCACGCTCCTACATGACGTGACGCCCTCTGTTTACAGTCACGCTCCTACATGACGTGACGCCCTCTGTTTACAGTCACTCTCCTACACGACGTGACGCCATCTGTTTTCAGTCACGCTCCTCCATGACGTGACGCCCTCTGTTTACAGTCACGCTCCGACACGACGTGACGCCCGCTAAGAACGTCGATTCCCTGCACACCTAGAAATAGAAAGCGTTTGTTTTCTAAAGACCATCACCGCACAGATTCCCACGTGCCGAGGCTCCGTGGATTCCACCGCAGAGGCAGGATACATGGTGGGTTGGGGGGGGGGGGGGGGTTGTCAAGTTGCTCCGCGGAGAGAACAAACGGCGGGCAAGGACAGGGACGGAGTTATCACGGTGGCTATTTCATGGGGCGCTCCGTCTTAGCAGGCGGGGCACCTGTAGGAAGGCAGCGCGTGCACATGCAGCAACTGCAGGGCATTATGGGAGGAACGAGGTGGGGAAATGTGCAACACTGTGCTTTCTGCTCCGATCCCAGCAGGCGTGCTGCATTCCAGAGTGCAGAGGCGCCGCCCCGATGTTCCTTGGCCTCGCCACAGCAACACCAGCCTTGGTGGTGCCGGCCTGGCAAGTGCAGAGAGCAAACACCACAGCTCCTGGCCTCGTTCTCCAAGGTGACGCACCTGAGGAGCGGTCATTAGAGGATAGCAATTCCTAACGATAGGTATGAACTTGTTGCAGACCTGACTGCTCAGATATGAACTTATTGCAGACCTGACTGCTCAGATATAAACTTAATGCAGACCTTACTGCTCAGATATAAACTTAGTGCAGACCTGACTGCTCAGATATGAACTTATTGCAGATCTTACTGCTCAGATATGTTCTTATTGCAGACCTGACTGCTTAGATATTAACTTATTGCAGACTTGGGTGCTCAGGTATGAACTTATTGCAGACCTGGATGCTCAAATATGAACTTATTGCAGACTTGGGTGCTCAGGTATGAACTTATTGCAGACGTGAATGCTCAGATATGAACTTATTGCAGACTTGGGTGCTCAGGTATGAACTTATTACAGACGTAAATGCTCAGATATGAACTTGTTGCAGTCGTGAGAGCTCACAAATGAACTTATTGCAGACGTGAGAGCTCAGATATGAACTTA
>JAWQFJ010019957.1:75000-82500 GCA_034096865.1 Theodoxus fluviatilis | reverse complement strand
GTGTTAGCTTATCAGCGCAACGTTAGGTTTTGTGGTACTTTATTTCTAAGTGCAATTTGTGTATATCTGTTAATCCTTATAGGCTAGACTCTATTTTTGCACTTCTATTTAGTTACTTTGTGATACAGGTGGATTTCGTTGCTGGGCATCGGACATTACGTCATCAGTGGTGCGACGTCAGATTTGGCAGACTCGTTCGCACATAGCCTTTTACTTCACTGAAGAAGGAGCCTACTTGGCCCCGAAAGCTCTGAAATACAATTTTGAAGTTGGACAAAAGTCTCCAGTACTTCTTTTATACATGCAGACAGACAGACAGACAGACATACAGACAGACAGACACACAGACAGACAGACAGACACACAGACAGACAGACAGACACACAGACAGACACACAGACAGAAGCAGCAACAGCAGCAACAAACATAGGCACACAAAGAAAAAACAAAAGTAAGAACTACACAGCCAGGTGCACCTTGAAGCCCGCAGCGTGACCTCCGGTTCACTGTAGAAGAACTGCAGACAACACGCAAACAATAGAGAAAGAAAGAAGGAGGAAAAACCAGACGAGAAGAAGAGACATTAGGCGGGAAACTCGTAGTGCATATATGGGTCATACAGACACGCGCATGACAAATCGGTTGTTCAACAAAAGTCTGACGTCAGGAAAAACAGACAAACAGCCAGGACCTCTTGACAGACAGGCACACGTGAAAGACGAGAAACAAAATGGCGGCCTCGTTATTTTCCTCCAGGTTTAATGGACGTCCCAGACTCCCGTGTCAGAGGCACAAACAAACTCAGCTTTCAAACCTTCCCCATCGTTGTTCCCAAAACTCGTTAGTGACGTCATCACCGTGCCGCTCTACGTAATTACCCGCATGTAGTCGGAGTCACGTGACTGACGATGGGAAAACGCTGACAACTCTCGTTTTCCCGCGCGAGAGTTGGTCACGTGTCATGTGCGTTGATGATCGTTTCCAAAACCATGCAGTCGAGTTTCGAGTTAGCCCCAAAGACAACGAATGCGAAAAATAGCATGAGCAAGTAGAAAAGAGCAGGCTTGAAGGAAAGTGAAAATAATCAGTGAGAGGCCCCGCAACCTCCTCTCCCTGTTCTCATACACTGTTTTCCAGAGGATCTCCTTGAGACTGATCAGGTACCCAGTGTATCATTAGGGCTTATATCCTAGAGTGTCTGAACAAGTCTAGTTGAAGAGACTGATCAGGTACCCAGTGTATCATTAGGGCTTATATCCTAGAGTGTCTGAACAAGTCTAGTTGAAGAGACTGATCAGGTACCCAATGTATCATTAGGGCGTATATCCTAGAGTGTCTGAACAAGTCTAGTTGAAGAGACTGATCAGGTACCCAGTGTATCATTAGGGCGTATATCCTAGAGTGTCTGAACAAGTCTAGTTGAAGAGACTGATCAGGTACCCAGTGTATCATTAGGGCGTATATCCTAGAGTGTCTGAACAAGTCTAGTTGAAGAGACTGATCAGGTACCCAATGTATCATTAGGGCGTATATCCTAGAGTGTCTGAACAAGTCTAGTTGAAGAGACTGATCAGGTACCCAGTGTATCATTAGGGCGTATATCCTAGAGTGTCTGAACAAGTCTAGTTGAAGAGACTGATCAGGTACCCAGTGTATCATTAGGGCGTATATCCTAGAGTGTCTGAACAAGTCTAGTTGAAGAGACTGATCAGGTACCCAGTGTATCATTAGGTCGTATATCCTAGAGTGTCTGAACAAGTCTAGTTGAAGAGACTGATGAAATCGCTCTATGTCCTTTTCATCAGCTGGACCCCATTGCTGATGGGCTCTCGGGGCCTGCCTCAGTGGCTCCGGGTATGAAGGGACTGGCCAGGCCATGCAGATCTCAGCGTGCGTGCAAAGCACCCTGGAAGGTGGAGTCTGATCCTCGCTTCATTCCACCCCAGTCTGATCCTCGCGTCATACCACCCCAGTCTGATCCTCGCGTCATACCACCCCAGTCTGATCCAAGCGCAGTACCACCCCAGTCTGATCCTCGCGTCATTCCACCCCAGTCTGATCCAAGCGCCGTACCACCTCAGTCTGATCCTCGCGTCATACCACCCCAGTCTGATCCTCGCGTCATTCCACCCCAGTCTGATCCTCGCGTCATACCACCCCAGTCTGATCCTCGCGTCATACCACCCCAGTCTGATCCTCGCGTCATTCCACCCCAGTCTGATCCAAGCGCCGTACCACCCCAGTCTGATCCTCGCGTCATACCACCCCAGTCTGATCCTCGCGTCATTCCACACCAGTCTGATACAAGCGCCGTACCACCCCAGTCGCCAAGCGCCATACCACCCCAAAGAAACCTCACTACATATCCACCTCAAAGAAACCTCACGACATAGCCACCCCAAAGAAACCTCACGACATAGCCACCCCAAAGAAACCTCACTACGTATCCACCCCAAAGAAACCTCACTACATAGCCACCCCAAAGAAACCTCACTACGTAGCCACCCCAAAGAAACCTCACTACATAGCCACCCCAAAGAAACCTCACTACATAGCCACCCCAAAGAAACCTCACTATATATCCACCCCAAAGAAACCTCACTACATATCCACTCCAAAGAAACCTCACTACAATGCCACCCCAAAGAAACATCAATACATATCCACCCCAAAGAAACCTCACTACATAGCCACCCCAAAGAAACCTCACGACATAGCCACCCCAAAGATACATCCCTACATATCTACCCCAAAGAAACCTCACTACATAACCACCCCAAACGAACTTCAATACATGTCCACCCCAAAGAAACCTCACGACATAGCCAACCCAAAGAAACCTCACTACATAGCCACCCCAAAGAAACCTCACTACGTAGCCACCCCAAAGAAACCTCACGACATAGCCACCCCAAAGAAACCTCACGACATAGCCACCCCAAAGAAACCTCACTACATATCCACCCCAAAGAAACCTCACTACATATCCACCCCAAAGAAACCTCACGACATAGCCACCCCAAAGAAACCTCACGACATAGCCACCCCAAAGAAATATCACTACATAGCCACCCCAAAGAAACCTCACTACATAGCCACCCCAAAGAAACCTCACTACATAGCCACCCCAAAGAAACCTCACTACATAGCCACCCCAAAGAAACCTCACGACATAGCCACCCCAAAGAAACCTCACTATATATCCACCCCAAAGAAACCTCACTACATATCCACTCCAAAGAAACCTCACTACAATGCCACCCCAAAGAAACATCAATACATATCCACCCCAAAGAAACCTCACTACATAGCCACCCCAAAGAAACCTCACGACATAGCCACCCCAAAGATACATCCCTACATATCTACCCCAAAGAAACCTCACTACATAACCACCCCAAACGAACTTCAATACATGTCCACCCCAAAGAAACCTCACGACATAGCCAACCCAAAGAAACCTCACTACATAGCCACCCCAAAGAAACCTCACTACGTAGCCACCCCAAAGAAACCTCACGACATAGCCACCCCAAAGAAACCTCACGACATAGCCACCCCAAAGAAACCTCACTACATATCCACCCCAAAGAAACCTCACTACATATCCACCCCAAAGAAACCTCACGACATAGCCACCCCAAAGAAACCTCACGACATAGCCACCCCAAAGAAATATCACTACATAGCCACCCCAAAGAAACCTCACTACATAGCCACCCCAAAGAAACCTCACTACATAGCCACCCCAAAGAAACCTCACTACATAGCCACCCCAAAGAAACCTCACGACATAGCCACCCCAAAGAAACCTCACGACATAGCCACCCCAAAGAAACCTCACTACATAGCCACCCCAAAGAAACCTCACTACATAGCCACCCCAAAGAAACCTCACTACGTAGCCACCCCAAAGAAACCTCACTACATAGCCACCCCAAAGAAACCTCACTACATAGCCACCCCAAAGAAACCTCACTACATAGCCACCCCAAAGAAACCTCACGACATAGCCACCCCAAAGAAACCTCACTACATAGCCACCCCAAAGTAACCTCACTACATAGCCACCCCAAAGAAACCTCACGACATAGCCACCCCAAAGAAACCTCACTACGTAGCCACCCCAAAGAAACCTCACTACGTAGCCACCCCAAAGAAACCTCACTACGTAGCCACCCCAAAGAAACTTCACTATGTAGCCACCCCAAAGGAACTTCAATACATAGCCACCCCAAAGAAACCTCACTACATAGCCACCCCAAAGAAACCTCACTACGTATCCACCCCAAAGAAACATCACTACGTATCCACCCCAAAGAAACATCACTACATAGCCACCCCAAAGAAACCTCACTACGTATCCACCCCAAAGAAACCTCACTACGTAGCCACCCCAAAGAAACCTCACTACGTAGCCACCCCAAAGAAACTTCACTATGTAGCCACCCCAAAGGAACTTCAATACATAGCCACCCCAAAGAAACCTCACTACATAGCCAGCCCAAAGAAACCTCACTACATAGCCAGCCCAAAGAAACCTCCCTGCGTAGCCACCCCAAAGAAACCTCACTACATATCCACCCCAAAGAAACCTCACTACGTATCCACCCCAAAGAAACCTCACTACGTATCCACCCCAAAGAAAACTCACCACATGTACACGCTACTGCTGAAAAGAAATATTTGTACCTAGCCGCCACCCGCCACCCGCCATTGCTGCTGGCACGAAGTGAGCTGCACAAAAACATAACAAACTTTGATTGGGAACTGTTCGATAATGATTGAGGGAATTGTTGCGCCCTAGTTTTGTGGATACGTCAGTCTGGCTCACGCTGGCACGCTGTGTTGCACTTTGCTCTGCAGGAACTGTCGTGTTGTCTCCACATCTGTGCAGTTGTTGCTGAAGCCGTGATCACAACAATGCACCAAACACTGAAAAATGTCATTAACTGTGTGACGAGATCATCCATCCCCTCTCTCTTTTCACGTGAATGTATTGTATTTACTAACCCGTGTTGTGTGAGTTAGCCTGCCTCTCAATGGTTCTAAAAATAGTAACGTTATAGTTGTGTTGCTGTGGCTTGGTGGCTTCGCATAGACTAGAGAGATTGCTGGGCCCTGGGACTCCATCCATCTGACCAATCATCGCAAGACTTGATCCAAGCTAATGCAGAGCGTTGATTGGTTGCCTTTCCGAAAACTTGACTGAGAACATCATGTGATTAACTTCGCTTTTATACGGGGACCATTTGATTGGACAGTGGGGTGAATTGAGCAGGCCCGAGTGTTTTCATTGGACGATAGACCACTGGAATTATTGCTTGTTGTATAAAGGCTCAGCCCTGCAAGCGGCACGCAAGCACGATTCAACCACCCACGTGTGATCCACCACGTGTACAAGGTTCCAGACCTCTCTGCTCATTGACCTAAGTGCCGGACGTCTCTCTGCTCGTCAGTCTGAAGTGCTGGACGTCTGAGTCAGCTTACCACTGTTCGAGATGCGAATTATCTCTCCCTTCTCCCCGTTTGAAGTATCAGCATTTTCTCCGCCGCCACGGGTGCAAGCGTCTCTTCATTAAACTCGTTTGAAAACGAGTTCTCCTCCACCTCCATTCGACGGCGTCTCCACGTGTCTGCAAAGCGAGGGAGCGCGTGTCGACCTCCTGTTTTCTCTACGCTAGCACCACCCCCCTTCCCCCTTTTGTCTGCATTACTAGTACCGCTGCTACAGCCGTCCTAAAGATGGGGAAACCTTTGTGTAAGCGGACTTGGTGGGAAACCGAGTTGGCCACTTCGTCTTTAGAAACCACGTGTTTCGTCGGACACAGACTACGAATTCAGTTAAGTACATTTTGAATGGTTGGCAAGCCCTAGTAGTTTCTCCCTAGTGAAGATTCAATTGAATTATTATTTCTCCAGTATCATCACTAACCTTTAATTATTGTCACGGCCTGGATTTCCGTCTATGTGTGTACCAAATAAACTGAGAACAGATGTAAATGTATTTACTCCTTTTTAGAATGGAGCGTGTTCTTTCTCTGTTTACTATAAATTCTATTTTACACACTCACATCATTCAGCTGCAATCAGACAGGCACAAAGATGACACACCAATTTGATTTTCTTTGCCCTTGTCCCTTTAATAATTGCACACACACACACAAAAATCCAATCAGGCAATAGTATAAATGAAGTCTGTCACAGTCTACTAATTTCCAGACTTCGAGTCTCTAATAAATAAAGGAGCGGTCATCAATCCATCCTGTGACTGCTCATCAGTCTCCACTCCAGTCTCCCAGTTTCATTTTTCAGTCATTGTGTAAACAACATATTACTTCCGACCTTAGTCCATGTCGTTCTTCAGTGGGTTCACTATCGTCCCGATAGGTCCAGCACTTTTACCGACTTCAGTGGGTTTGCTGTCGTCCCCATCTCTGCCGGCGCTTTCCGCGGTGACGGTTCGACGAGGAGGTCACTTAAGACCCTGGCGACAGGTCCTGCACTGGTACCACTCTTCAGCGTTGCGACGCGTCCGCCACAGTGATGCATGAAGATGGGAGTGTCTTTAATTCAGGCTATATCTCCAGCCTGGCAGCTGCACAAAAAGTTTCACATCATAAGACACTCATCATCACATCCATTCTTCCTTCTCTTTCCTCTCTGAATCCTCCTTGTTTGATAGCCACTCATTCTTAGTGATACTATTCACACATTTTTCTTATAAATTCTAAATTCACTTTCACTCAACAATTTTCACATTCATTCCCCTATTATGTCTATGCTATGACAATATGCATTCAGCCCCAAATACTGAACAGCTAGAAAACACAGCATAGATCATATTTCATGATAACGGTTGACATGAGCCGTTGAATCACTGATTTCCAAAAAACCGTCTGTCTTTCAATACCATCAGTTTTATAAATTGCTATAATATTATGAACACATCAATCATTGCTCACATCAATAGAAAGAACAAAATATGCACAATACATGTACAATACAGCTTTACCGATGAAGGCACGATGCAGCGCTTCATCTCACAGGTGCATTTCACCACAGTACAATAGACACTGATCTCCAATGCAAATACAAATTTAATTACGTTGGCTAAATCAGCCTGACGTCACTCTACGTACCAATGCAGACAAACAGCACGTGGTTTGTCAAAATAAATCAGACCATACTAAGCAGACAACACAATGTACAAATTCAAAAACAAATATTTTAATTTAAAAAATAATTGATTTTTCATTTGTCACAATTATCCATTTTCTTTAATTGATATCCAAACCAATGAAAGTGATTTAATTTTGACCTGTATCCTCACCGTTCATTCTGTCGTGTTCCATCGTTTTGATAGAATGCCTGTGTGAGATAGAGTTGCCAGTTCGACTGTGTGTGTGTGTTTCCCCTAGAATTATTACTTAAAGAAAACGAGCTAGTCGAACTGCATAACAAACTGCATCAAGGGTGATGGCAAATTTATAGCATTTC
>JAWQFJ010019957.1:52500-70000 GCA_034096865.1 Theodoxus fluviatilis | reverse complement strand
TATGAATAGCCTGCATGATTCGCGGTTGTTCTGGGCCATTGTTAAGGGTTCCACAAGACGTCCAACCCACCAACCAGACATTAATACCAGTACATGGAAATCTCACTTTGAAACAATGTTCCAGGCCGATGACAGCCTAGTATGTGATGAACATGATTTTGACGAACTAGTGCGTCATGAGACGTTGGATTCGACCATTACTAGCGAAGAAGTGAGAAGTGCCATTAATAGATTAAAGCCTGCAAAGGCGCCTGGTCTAGATGGTTTACCGGGTGGATGTTTCAAGGTAGCTGGAGAAAAAGTCATCCCTTTTTTTACTAAACTTTTCAATGCTCTTTTTGATACTCATTATTTTCCCTCTGCATGGTCACGATCTGTTATCCTCCCCTTGCACAAGAAGGGAGATGTGCTTAATCCTGATAATTACAGAGGTATCTCGTTGCTAAGTGCAATGAGCAAGATTTTCACAACCATTCTAGCGAGACGTCTGCGGGTGTGGATGGAGCAAGAAAACAAGATATGTGTCGAACAAGGCGGATTTCGATCCCACCATTCAACAATAGATCATATCTTTACATTGTATAGTATGATCTTGAAATGTGTATACGGAGGCAGACGTGGGAAACTGTATGTCGCCTTTGTCGATTATAGGAAGGCATTTGATTCTGTCAATCGCGGGCAGCTTTGGAAAGTGCTTAAAGACGCATGTGTGTCGACAAAGTTTCTGTTGATGTTAAAGGCGATGTACGCCAACGTCCATGCATGTGTTCGATGGGGTCATGACCTATCTGACTTCTTTGAGTGCCCGGCAGGAGTGAAGCAGGGGGCAATTGAGAGTCCATCAATTTTTTCTCTGTACATCAACGCAGTAGCAGACTACGTACGAAAAAATGGCAGGCATGGGGTACAGATGATGCCAGGCATGATGGAGGTATTTCTTTTGCTTTTTGCAGACGACGTTGCATTGATATCAACGACACCTGTCGGCCTACAGAATCAAATAGACAATCTTGTGCGTATTTCAAAGACTCTAGACTTGAGGGTCAACACTGAGAAGACCAAAGTTATGGTGTTCAGAAGAGGTGGTCATCTTGCTTCGGGTGAAAATTGGTTTCTTGACGGTACTCCACTTGAGGTGGTAAATCAGTATAAGTACCTTGGCTACATACTATCGACGAAACTGTCCATTGATACTACATTAGATGACCTAGCAGTGAGAGGGAAGCAGAAAGGAGTTCAGGTTTTAAGAGCACTGTGGAACCTGCGCAGTACAAAAACTGAAGTGTTCACAAACATGTTTGACGCGCAAGTTCTGGCGACGCTACTGTACGGTTCGGAAATTTGGGGTCTCCAGAGAAGTGTGAAGGTAGAGAAGACTCATACTTTCATCTGCAAGAAGTATATGGGACTTGATTCGAGGACTCCAAACCATATGATCTACGGAGACCTCGGAAGATTTCCGATCTCGATCAATAGTGGTGTTAGGGCCGTAAAATACTGGTTAAAACTGTGTCACATGGGACAAGATCGTCTCCCAAAGCAAGCATATAGAATGCTATTGAATTCACGTATTGCTGCCGACAGAAACTGGACAGGATTAGTGAAGAACTGCCTATGCCAATTGGGTTTTGGTTTTGTGTGGATGAATGGAGGAGTCGGCGATGAGAAACGTTTTCTTATACAGCTCAAACAAAGATTGAAAGATTGTTATATGCAAGGTTGGACTGCAAAGAACAGGAGTGATGACAGATATGTATGGTACTCATCCTTCAAACAAAACTTTGGTAAAGAGAACTATTTAAATGTACTTGAAGTAAAAAAATTCAGAGATGCATTCATTCGCTTTCGGTTTGGCATTAATGATTTGCTCAACAACAAAAGGTATGCAGGTATTCAAGATACCAAATGTCCATTGTGTAACGAAAGGGAGAATGAAGAGCATTTTCTACTGTCCTGTCCTGCATATGCAGAACTGAGGGGAAAATATGTAGAAAGATTCCGAGTGAAAAAATGGAAAGCTATTGCCTGTAAAACTTTGATGGAAGGAAAGGAGGAAAAAATGACGAGATCTCTGGCAATGTTCATATTTTATGCTCTTAGAATGAGAGAGCAAAACACAAGACCGTAGACGTGTCTCAAAGCTTGCTACAGGCACTTAAAAGAATGTTTTTCAATAATAGTGCACTGAAACAGCTATATTTGCCTAAATGAATTATTTGTACATTTGCCTGAATGAATTGATTGTATGAAGATGATTACTTAACGAATCATAGTGTTGCAACGTGGGAGCACCACATTCAACATGAAAATGCAATGGGCCGACGGCCTGAATAAAGTTCAGTTCAGTTCAGTTCTCTCTCTCTCTCTCTCTCTCTCTCTCTCTCTCTCTCTCTCTCTCTCTCTCTCTCTCTCTCTCTCCCTCTCTCCCTCTCTCCCTCTCTCCCTCTCTCCCTCTCTCCCTCTCTCCCTCTCTCCCCCTCTCTCCCTCTCTCCCTCTCTCCCTCTCTCCCTCTCTCCCTCTCTCCCTCTCTCCCTCTCTCCCTCCCTCCCTCCCTCCCTCCCTCCCTCCCTCCCTCCCTCCCTCCCTCCCTCCCTCCCTCCCTCCCTCCCTCCCTCCCTCCCTCCCTCCATCCATCCATCCATCCATCCATCTATTGTCCATTCTTCACACATGCTTACTTCAGGCCACCCCTGGCTGAGCTATTGGAGGGGTTCCGGCTGATTGGGGGTGGGGGAGTAAGGACTTTGAAATTGTTTTTAATGTATATGTCATTGTAGTTACGTCAAGTTCCATATTTTAATTTGTTTCTCTGGTACACTATCTATGCCCATTTTAGTATGTTTCAGAAATTATACATGTATAATTCTTGCTACAATTAGACTGACACTCTCTCTCTCTCTCTCTCTCTCTCTCTCTCTCTCTCTCTCTCTCTCTCTCTCTCTCTCTCTCTCTCTCTCTCTCTCTCTCCCTCTCTTCACTTCCGGCGTGCTCACCTCAGTGGCAGGACGTGTTCACGTCGCTCTCCTACATTTTCGCCGGTTTAAGTGAAAAGGTGGTAAAACATGCCAGTAACTGGGTTTCCAGCTGCATTGGAGGTCATGCTTACCACTCTTCTGGACAGCGATACCATGTCATCATTCAAAGTATTTGGTGAAAGGAACGCTACTGTCGTGGTTCTCAGATTCACGTCCCAGGCTGGCCAGCCATCTTCCTTCAATCAAACGACAAACTGCTGGAGAAGAAAACCTCCCGCCCAGCTGCGCAGAGACCAGCAGAGACGCAACATCCGGTCATGCTATTTACCGAAATGGCGCTAATGGCGCTAATGGCGCTAATGGCGCTAATGCCGCTAATGTCTTACCGAAATGGCGCTAATGGCGCTAATGGCGCTAATGTCTTACCGAAATGGCGCTAATGGCGCTAATGTCTTCGAAATGGCTTAGAAATGAGCATATATATCGTTATCCCCTTCTTGAATATGATGTATTTAAGCTATTCTAACTATATTTGACCAAGTTACGTTAGAAACAGCAACACTTTGAAACAGACATGCGGTCGACCGCCATTTCGATCGATTTACCGAAATGGCTCTAATGGCGCTAATGTCTTCGAAATGGCTGAGAAATGAGTATATATATATCGTTATTCTCTTCTTGAATAATGGCGCTAATGTCCGGTCATGCTCTTCGGTCTCCCCCTATTCCACCACCTCTTCTCTCTAAAGAGGATAAATATATACAAACGCATGTCACCCTAAAGCGGAAGAAAACTTCCCACGCTCTCTGAGACTCCCGCTCAGGACAGAGGGATTCCAGAATAAACAAATGACCCCTGTGGCCAGGGGAGTGAGATGGACAGATAGACAGGGATCTCTTGGAGTGGACGCCTCACAACAACACGTCCAGCAAGGATGACAGCAGAGTCAAACTAGCGACGCAGGGTCGCCAGACAGATTCCAGGATAAACGACCGCATGTCTGTTTCAAAATGTTGCTGTTTCTAACGTAATTTGGTCAAATATAGTTAGAATAGCTTAAAGTTAAATACATCATATTCAAGAAGGGGATATCGATATATATATGCTCATTTCTAAGCCATTTCGAAGACATTAGCGCCATTAGCGCCATTTCGGTAAGACATTAGCGCCATTAGCGCCATTTCGGTAAGACATTAGCGCCATTAGCGCCATTAGCGCCATTTCGGTAAGACATTAGCGCCATTAGCGCCATTAGCGCCATTAGCGCCATTTCGGTAAGACATTAGCGCCATTAGCGCCATTAGCGCCATTTCGGTAAGACATTAGCGCCATTAGCGCCATTTCGGTAAGACATTAGCGCCATTAGCGCCATTAGCGCCATTTCGGTAAATCGATCGAAATGGCGGTCGACCGCATGTTTGTTTCAAAATGTTGCTGTTTCTAACGTAATTTGCGCAAATATAGTTAGAATAGCTTAAAGTTAAATACATCATATTCAAGAAGGGGATATCGATATATATATATATATATATATATATGCTCATTTCTAAGCCATTTCGAAGACATTAGCGCCATTAGCGCCATTCGGTAAGACATTAGCGCCATTTGCGCCATTTCGGTAAGACATTAGCGCCATTAGCGCCATTAGCGCCATTTCGGTAAGACATTAGCGCCATTAGCGCCATTTCGGTAAGACATTAGCGCCATTAGCGCCATTAGCGCCATTAGCGCCATTAGCGCCATTTCGGTAAATAGCATGACCCCGCAACATCTACCGAAACACCGACCTTGCTAGTAAGCAAGCTCCGTCGAGTTTGTGTCCCTCCACTGCGTGCCCTGAGTCCAGTCCACAAGAAATTCCATCAGTTTCTTCGTACACTTTGCCCACTGCACTATACCCGCCAAACCCAAGCAACACACGTGAAAAGCATGCCGAGAAGTGTGCAAGCATTGAAAGTGGGTCATCGGGCGACACATCAGCCTCCAACAGAAACAACACAGCCTCGTCAGCGGTCAGTGAAAATGCAGCGCCAGAGGAGTCAGAGCGTTCCGATAGAATACAACAAATCGTGGACAAGGTGATGCAGCCCTTCCGAGACAAGTGGCAACGCGAGGAAGTGGCAGAGGCAAAGGCGGTTGAGTGCGCTACCTCCGTGTCAAGTGATCCATGTGTCGACCGTGGAATCGTCGAGGCTTCGTTGCAGCCGCCGATCACTTTGACTGCACGTGTCTCGTCTGGTACACAACACAGCCGTCTCGGTGCGGCTACTCCACCAGCTAGGCGAGAGGAAGGAGCGACCGGTACCCATCCACCCCGTCGTCGGCAGCAGCCCTGGCGCTCCAAGAGGAGGTAACTGACGTGATGGACAGTGATGAACTTTCGCTCTCGCTACTCGCGCAACAAGACTTGTTGTTGAAGTCTTGACCCCACCCCACCCCACCCACCCGACCCCTGACGTTTTGTTTTCGTTTAAGTAATTTGGATCCAATTGTAATAGGCCGGTGGCCTGAACAATAAACCTTTCGTTCGTTCGTTCGTTCGTTCTCTCTCTCTCTCTCTCTCTCTCTCTCTTCTTTCTTCTCTCTCTCTCCTCTCTCTCTCTCTCTCTCTCTCTCTCTCTCTTCTCTCTCTCTCTCTCTTTCTCCTCTTTCTCTCTCTCTCTCTCTCTCTCTCTCTCTCTCTCTCTTTCCCTCCCTCTCCCTCTCTCCCTTCCTCCCTCCCTCTTACTCTCATACTCTCTCCCCTTCCTCCCCCCAACTCCCCTCTCACTCTCTCTCTCTCTCTCTCTCTCTCTCTCTCTCTCTCTCTCTCTCCTCCTCCTCTCTCCTCTCTCTCTCTCTCTCTCTCTCTTTCTCTCTCTCTCTCTCTTACCATACTTGAATATTTGCCTCAAGGGCTAAATGTAAGAAAGGCACTACTGACTAATCCAATACCCTTGTAAAATAAGTTAGTTCGTTCGTTCGTTCGTCGTTCGTTTCTCTCGCTCTCTCTCTCTCTCTCTCTCTCTCTCTCTTCTCCTCGTCTCTCTCTCGCTCTCTCTCTCTCTCTCTCTCTCTCTCTCTCTCTCCCTCCCTCTCCCTCCCTTCCTCTTACTCTCATACTCTCTTCCCTTCCTCCCCCCAGCTCCCTCTCTCTCTCTCTCTCTCTCTCTCTCTCTCTCTCTCTCTCCTCTCTCTCTCTCTCTCTCTTACCACATTTGAATTTTTGCCTCAAGGGCTAAATGTAAGAAAGGCACTACTGCTACTACTGCCTAATTCACTACCCTTGTAAAATAAGTTCGTTCGTTCGTCCGTTCGTTCTCTCTCTCTCTCTCTCTCTCTCTCTCTCTCTCTCTCTCTCTCCACTCTCTTTCTCGTCCTCCAGGGCCATCTACGACAAGCCGGCCTATCAAGTAACTCCAAGTTCAGAAACCTGCCCCCACAGCTATGGCACCTGTTGCAGGCCGACAGCGTCTACCCTGGTGTGACGTGCTCGTTCTTTACTAAAATTTAATTCATCTCAACTGAATAAATTAATGGCTGGTTACAATGTCTAGGGGTAAAATCTTGAAGAACCAAGGCATGCACCTTCATTTCCTCAACCAAACTACAGATGTAAACTGTCTGATATTAAAGAAATGGCAACTCCGTATCAATATTCAAATGGATTGTTTAATTACTCAACAGCAATCACCCTAGAAAGGGGAATGGGCGGCAAGCGCCACAAATTGTATCAAATGCAAGAATAGTTGATCAGTAATTCAGTATTCATGACAAAACTCGCAAGGAGGAAAAAAAACAAACATGCAAAATATCGTCTGCCCCTGAGCCGAGTAAAACAAATGTACTTATCTGACCTCTTGATGAAAACGCTGCGCAGTTCTTGCACGGGCTTAACCCCACGCCTAGCGCGTGCTACACTGGGGTAAGACAGGGGAAGAGGGGGTAGAGTACACGCGACATTTCAGCCGGTGACTCGGGGAATTCACCACTTCGATGAAAATATGGCGATTCGTCATTCTCTCTGGTGTGCTAACTCTGGTTCACAGAGGTGGAGGGGACTTGTTCTTCCTTCGTCGTTTCTGTAGAGGAGTCGGTTTTCCTGCGGGACAGGCCGTCTGGCTTCAGACAAGCAGGCAAGCAGGCAGGCAGGCAGGCAGGCAGTCCACCACCTTCATTAAACCACTGGCAAGTGGGTTTTCTCCCGTCAGTTCAGTGGCAGGCTGAGGCTTCTTTCCGCTCCCATTTCACTCTCTTCTTTCCTATGAATATGGCCACCGCCATGAAAAAACCCTAACATAAGCAGGGCGCCCGCATCTCCGTGGATTCTGCTCTTATAAAAATAAATGTCAGGACGCCACGAACATTCTACAACACTGGCTTATATGCACTCTCTGACGTCATACTGTCCACTCGGTCCAATCCTGTCACAGCTCGTCTAACTCCGCTTTGATTGCTCAGTTCGGCTAGGACAAAGTCATAGATTGGTCGACGTTATATCACCAGTGGAGAACACAACTCAGCATTTGCAAGTCACTTTCCCTACACAGGGGTCATTTCTTCCTTAACACCGGCTCAGGGCAGGGAAAAAGTCACTAAGGCTACGGCTCAGCAGACACATGATAATAATAATAATAAAACAGAAGATGGGAAAAACGTTGTCTCGCCACACCTGGGTAGTAAATCAAGGTCGGTCAGACTGGTGAGACTACTGCAAGAGCTGCAAAGTTGAGACTTGATGCAAACAGACTAGCATCACATCAGCAACTCTGCATCACGCCGCCAATCCTTCACGAGTGACATGCTCAGTTATGTAACGAAATACTTTATTTTAGTCATAAACTGCGTCAATAATACACATTTTTCATATATACATCTGCCATTAACTTACCGACGGAATGAAAAAATATTACTTTAATCCTTTCATGTACACAACTCCCCAGCGCCAACCTTGCTGCTCTGCTCCTCTTGAAAACCGAAACCGCGCCAAACAATTCTGGTCGGCCTAGGGCATCTGGCTCGACGCTTCAAATAAACACACTCTCTCTCTCTCTCTCTCTCTCTCTCTCTCTCTCTCTCTCTCTCTCTCTCTCTCTCTCTTCCCATCATTCACTAGCGCACCGCACACAAGTCACGTGACTGGACCAGCTTCAGGTGACCTTGAAAGCGCGCCAGAAAGTCGTAGGCGGTGGAGCCGAAGTTGTACGGTGTCTACTACAACTGCCTGGGCGTGCTGGCTCCGTGCCTTCCCCTTGCAGGCACTCCACCCCGCCCTCCTGTCTACAGAGGCTCCGTGCCTTCCCCCAAGAGTCAGCGAGCCCTGGAGCTGCTGGCAGCAGGTCCGACAGCGCCAACATGCCAAGGGTGTATCTCGGCTTTGGAGAACAATGGAGGGAAAAATAGTTCTGGAGGGAAAGTTGGAAGGATAATTTCGTGTGATGACATAGAAGTGTCGTGAGGATAGAGAGAGAGAGAGAAAGAGAGAGAGAGAGAGAGAGAGAGAGAGGGAGGGAGGGAGAGAGAGAGAGAGAGAGAGAGAGAGAGAGAGAGAGAGAGAGAAAGAGAAAGAAAGACAAAGAGAGAGAGAAAGAGAGATAGTGAAATATTATGAATGAAAGATAGAGTGAAAGAGAGAGTGTAAGAGATAGTGAAAGAGAGAAAAGAGAAAGTAAAAGAAAGAGATAGATAAATAAAGTGAAAGAGAAAGAAAAAGTGAGAGAATGTGAGAGAAAGAGAGAGAAAGTGAGAGAGAGAGAAAGAGAGAGAAAGAAGAGAGAGAGAGAGAGAGAGAGAGAGAGAGAGAAAGGGGAGAGAGTGAAAGGAGAGAGAGAGAAAGTGAGATAAAAGAGAAAGAGATAGAGAAAGAGAGGCAGGCAGACACTCGGACAGACCTACTCCAATGTGTATAGCAGATAATTAAAGACGGTTGCGTCTAATTTGCTCTCTGTGTCATCAGTTTCAGCAGCCATGGCATCTGCGAAATGGCAAGAACACAAGTGATTAGCTACTTTTATCATTAAGCGAGATGTCGGTTCAAACTCACGGCTGTGTTGTTGTCAGAGGGACACAGACTTCAGGGGAAGGCCACGCGCATTTGCCTCAACTTGTTCCCCCTTCGGGCAACGGCAAAATGACAAGGCTGCAAAATGTAGAGATAAGCAATTATCACCCCATACAGCTGTTTCATTGCACTTGTAACCATCACGACCAGCACAACTTCCAGATTTGCAGGTCTTGTCAGCTTGTAACTAAAGCCAAACCTTCTGAAGATAATTCCTTCTTTGCCTGCCTGTCCTCCCCAAGGAGGACCAGGGGCCACACCTCCCACAGCAGCTCTCTCGCCCAGGATATTGCCACCCCAGGACACTGACACACCAGGGCATTGGCATCCCAGGACACTGGCATCCCAGGACATTGCCACCCCAGGACACTGGCACCCCAGGACATTGCCACCCCAGGACATTGCCACCCCAGGACATTGGCATCCCAGGACACTGGCACCCCAGGACACTGGCACCCCAGGACATTGCCACCCCAGGACATTGGCATCCCAGGACATTGCCACCCCAGGACACTGGCACCCCAGGACATTGCCACCCCAGGACATTGGCATCCCAGGACATTGCCACCCCAGGACATTGCCACCCCAGGTCACTGGCATCCCAGGACACTGGCACCCCAGGACATTGCCACCCCAGGACATTGCCACCCCAGGACATTGGCATCCCAGGACACTGGCATCCCAGGACACTGGCATCCCAGGACACTGGCATCTCAGGACACTGGCATCCCAGGACACTGGCATCCCAGGACATTGGCACACCAGGACACTGGCATCCCAGGCCACTGGCACCTCAGGACATTGCCACCCCAGGACATTGCCACCCCAGGACATTGCCACCCCAGGGAATTGCCACCCCAGGACATTGCCACCCCAGGATATTGCCACCCCAGGACACTGGCATCCCAGGACACTGGCATCCCAGGACATTGGCATCCCAGGACACTGGCATCCCAGGACATTGCCACCCCAGGACACTGGCACCCCAGGACACTGGCATCCCAGGTCATTGCCACGCCAGGAAACTGGCTTTCCAAGACCTGGCACCCCAGGACACTGGCATCCCAGGACATTGGCATCCCAGGACATTGGCATCCCAGGACACTGGCATCCCAGGACATTGCCACCCCAGGACACTGGCATCCCAGGACACTGGCATCCCAGGACATTGCCACCCCAGGACACTGGCACCCCAGGACACTGGCATCCCAGGACATTGCCACCCCAGGACACTGGCATCCCAGGACATTGCCACCCCAGGACATTGCCACCCCAGGTCATTGCCACCCCAGGACACTGCCATCCCAGGACATTGCCACCCCAGGACATTGGCATCCCAGGACACTGGCATCCCAGGACACTGGCATCACAGGACACTGGCATCCCAGGACATTGCCACCCCAGGACACTGGCATCCCAGGACACTGGCACCCCAGGACATTGCCACGCCAGGACATTGCCATCCCAGGACACTGGCATCCCAGGACACTGCCACGCCAGGACACTGGCACCCCAGGACATTGCCACGCCAGGACATTGCCATCCCAGGACACTGGCATCCCAGGACACTGCCACGCCATTACACTGGCATCCCAGGACACTGGCACCCCAGAAAATTGGCACCCCAGGACATTGCCACCCCAGGACATTGCCACCCCAGGACACTGGCACCCCAGGACATTGCCACCCCAGGACACTGGCACCCCGGAACATTGCCATCCCAGGACACTGGCATCCCAGGACACTGGCACCCCAGAACACTGGCACCCCAGGACACTGGCACCCCAAGACATTGCCACCCCAGGACATTGCCACCCCAGGACATTGCCATCCCAGGACACTGGCACCCCAGAAAATTGGCACCCCAGGACATTGCCACCCCAGGACATTGCCACCCCAGGACATTGCCACGCCAGGACATTGCCACCCCAAGACACTGGCACCCCAGGACACTGGCATCCCAGGACACTGGCATCCCAGGACATTGCCACCCCAGGACACTGGCATCCCAGGACATTGCCACCCCAGGACACTGGCATCCCAGGACACTGGCATCCCAGGACATTGCCACCCCAGGACACTGGCATCCCAGGACATTGCCACCCCAGGACACTGGCACCCCAGGACACTGGCATCCCAGGACATTGCCACCCCAGGACACTGGCATCCCAGGACATTGCCACCCCAGGACACTGGCACCCCAGCACACTGGCATCCCAGGACATTGCCACCCCAGGACACTGGCATCCCAGGACATTGCCACCCCAGGACACTGGCATCCCAGGACACTGGCATCCCAGGACATTGCCACCCCAGGACATTGCCACCCCAGGACACTGGCACCCCAGGACATTGCCACCCCAGGACATTGCCACGCCAGGACACTGGCATCCCAGGACATTGGCACCCCAGGACATTGCCACGCCAGGACACTGGCATCCCAGGACATTGGCACCCCAGGACATTGCCACGCCAGGACACTGGCATCCCAGGACACTGGCATCCCAGGACACTGGCATCCCAGGACACTGGCATCCCAGGACACTGGCACCCCAGGACATTGCCACGCCAGGACACTGGCATCCCAGGACATTGGCACCCCAGGACACTGGCATCCCAGGACACTGGCATCCCAGGACACTGGCATCCCAGGACACTGGCACCCCAGGACACTGGCATCCCAGGACACTGGCACCTTAGGACATTGCCACCCCAGGACATTGCCACCCCAGGACATTGCCACGCCAGGACACTGGCATCCCAGAACACTGGCACCCCAGGACATTGCCACCCCAGGACATTGCCACGCCAGGACACTGGCATCATAGGACACTGGCACCCCAGGACATTGCCACGCCAGGACACTGGCATCCCAGGACATTGGCACCCCAGGACACTGGCATCCCAGGACACTGGCATCCCAGGACACTGGCACCCAGGACACTGGCACCCCAGGACACTGGCATCCCAGGACACTGGCACCTTAGGACATTGCCACCCCAGGACATTGCCACCCCAGGACACTGGCACCCCAGGACATTGCCACCCCAGGACATTGCCACCCCAGGACATTGCCACCCCAGGACACTGGCACCCCAGGACACTGGCATCCCAGGACACTGGCACCCCAGGACACTGGCACCCCAGGACACTGGCACCCCAGGACATTGCCACCCCAGGACATTGCCACCCCAGGACATTGCCACCCCAGGACACTGGCACCCCAGGACACTGGCATCCCAGGACACTGGCACCCCAGGACATTGCCACCCCAGGACATTGCCACCCCAGGACATTGCCACCCCAGGACACTGGCACCCCAGGACACTGGCATCCCAGGACACTGGCACCCCAGGACACTGGCATCCCAGGCCACTGGCACACCAGGACACTGGCATCCCAGGCCACTGGCACCTCAGGACATTGCCATCCCAGGACATTGCCACCCCAGGACACTGACACCTCAGGACACTGGCATCCCAGGACACTGGCACCCCAGGACACTGGCACCCCAGGACACTGGCACCCCAGAACATTGCCACCCCAGGACATTGCCACGCCAGGACACTGGCATCCCAGGACATTGGCACCCCAGGACACTGGCATCCCAGGACACTGGCATCCCAGGACACTGGCACCCAGGACACTGGCACCCCAGGACACTGGCATCCCAGGACACTGGCACCTTAGGACATTGCCACCCCAGGACATTGCCACCCCAGGACACTGGCACCCCAGGACATTGCCACCCCAGGACATTGCCACCCCAGGACATTGCCACCCCAGGACACTGGCACCCCAGGACACTGGCATCCCAGGACACTGGCACCCCAGGACATTGCCACCCCAGGACATTGCCACCCCAGGACATTGCCACCCCAGGACACTGGCACCCCAGGACATTGCCACCCCAGGACATTGCCACCCCAGGACATTGCCACCCCAGGACATTGCCACCCCAGGACATTGCCACCCCAGGACACTGGCACCCCAGGACACTGGCATCACAGGACACTGGCACCCCAGGACACTGGCACCCCAGGACACTGGCACACCAGGACACTGGCATCCCAGGCCACTGGCACCTCAGGACATTGCCATCCCAGGACATTGCCACCCCAGGACACTGGCACCCCAGGACACTGGCATCCCAGGACACTGGCATCACAGGACACTGGCATCACAGGACACTGGCACCCCAGGACACTGGCACCCCAGGACACTGGCACCCCAGGACATTGCCACCCCAGGACATTGCCACGCCAGGACACTGGCATCCCAGGACACTGGCACCTCAGGACATTGCCACCCCAGGACATTGCCAACCCAGGACATTGCCACGCCAGGACACTGGCATCCCAGGACACTGGCACCCCAGGACACTGGCACCCCAGGACATTGCCACGCCAGGACACTGGCATCCCAGGACATTGCCACGCCAGGACACTGGCAACCCAGGACATTGCCACCCCAGGACACTGGCACCCCAGGACACTGGCACCCCAGGACATTGCCACCCCAGGACATTGCCACCCCAGGACATTGCCACCCCAGGACACTGGCATCCCAGGACACTGGCATCCCAGGACACTGGCAACCCAGGACATTGGCACCACATGACACTGGCATCCCAGGACATTGCCACCCCAGGACACTGGCACCCCAGGACACTGGCACCCCAGGACATTGCCACCCCAGGACATTGCCATCCCAGGACACTGGCATCCCAGGACACTGGCATCCCAGGACACTGACACCCCAGGACACTGACACCCCAGGACACTGACATCCCAGGACACTGGCAACCCAGGACATTGCCACCCCAGGACATTGCCACCCCAGGACACTGACACCCCAGGACACTGGCATCCCAGGACACTGGCATCCCAGGACATTGCCACCCCAGGACACTGGCACCCCAGGACACTGGCACCCCAGGACATTGCCACCCCAGGACATTGCCATCCCAGGACACTGGCATCCCAGGACACTGGCATCCCAGGACACTGACACCCCATGACACTGGCATCCCAGGACATTGCCACCCCAGGACACTGGCACCCCAGGACACTGGCACCCCAGGACATTGCCACCCCAGGACATTGCCATCCCAGGACACTGGCATCCCAGGACACTGGCATCCCAGGGCACTGACACCCCAGGACACTGACACCCCAGGACACTGACATCCCAGGACACTGGCAACCCAGGACATTGGCACCCCATGACACTGGCATCCCAGGACATTGCCACCCCAGGACACTGGCACCCCAGGACACTGGCACCCCAGGACATTGCCACCCCAGGACATTGCCATCCCAGGACACTGGCATCCCAGGACACTGGCACCCCAGGACACTGACACCCCAGGACACTGGCACCCCAGGACACTGGCACCCCACGACACTGGCATCCCAGGACATTGCCACTCCAGGACACTAGCACCCCAGGACACTGGCATCCCAGGACACTGGCACCCCAGGACACTGGCACCCCAGGACACTGGCACCCCAGGACACTGGCATCCCAGGAAACTGGCATCCCAGGACATTGGCATCACAGGACATTGCCACCCCAGGACACTGCCACCCCAGGACACTGGCACCCCAGGACATTGCCACCCCAGGACACTGCCACCCCAGGACACTGGCACCCCAGGACACTGGCACCCCAGGACATTGCCACACCAGGACACTGGCATCCCAGGACATTGCCACCCCACGACACATGCACCCCAGGACACTGCCACCCCAGGACACTGGCACCCCAGGACACTGCCACCCTAGGACATTGCCACCCCAGGACATTGCCACCCCAGGACATTGCCACACCAGGACATTGCCACCCCAGGATATTGCCACCCCAGGACATTGGCATCCCACGACATTGGCGTCCCAAGACACTGGCACCCCAGGACATTGGTATCCCAGGACATTGGCATCTCAGGACATTGGCACCCCAGGACACTGGCACCCCAGGACATTGGCATCCCAGGACACTGGCGTCCCAAGACACTGGCATCCCAGGCAATTGGCATCCCAGGACACTGGCGTCCCAAGACACTGACACCCCAGGACACTGGCACCCCAAGACATTGGCGTCCCAAGACACTGGCATCCCACGACATTGGCGTCCCAAGACACTGGCACCCCAGGACCTGGCACCCCAGGCAATTGGCATCCCAGGACACTGGCGTCCCAAGACTCTGACACCCCAGGACACTGGCACCCCAAGACATTGGCGTCCCAAGACATTGGCATCCCAGGACACTGGCACCCCATGACATTGGCATCCCAGGACATTGGCATCCCAGGACACTGCCACCCCATGACACGGGCATCCCAGGACATTGGCATCCCAGGACACTGGCTTTCCAGGACATTTCCACCCCAGGACACTGGCATCCCAAGAGACTGGCACCCAGGGACACTGGCACCCTAGAACAATGGCACCCCAGAACAATGACGTCCCAGGACATTGCCACCCCAGGACACTGGCGTCCCAGGTCACTGGCATCCCAAGACACTGGCATCTCAGGAAATCGGCACCCCAGCACACTGGCATCCCAGGACATTGGCACCCCAGGACACTGGCATCCCAGGACATTGGCATCCCAGGACATTGGCATCCCAGGACACTGGCATCCCAGGACATTGGCACCCCAGGACAATGGTGTCCCAGGACACCGGCATCCCAAGATATTGGCATCCCAAGACACTGACGTCCCAGGACATTGGCACCCCAGGACACTGGCATCCCAAGATATTGGCATACCAAGACACTGGCATCCCAGGACACTGACACTCCATGACACTGGCTTCCCAGGTTATTGGCATACCAAGACACTGGCGTCCCAAGACATTGGCACTCCAGGACACTGGCACCCCAGGACATTCGCATCCCAGGACATTGGCATCACAGGACATTGGCATCCCAGGACACTGGCACCCCAGCACATTGCCACCCCAGGATATTGGCATCCCAAGACATTGGCAACAAAGGACACTGACACCCCAGGACATTGGCATCCCAAGACACTGGCATTCCAGGACATTGGCATCCCAGGACATTGGTACCCCAGGACACTGGCATCCCAAGACATGGGCGTCCCAGGACACTGACGTCCCAGGACATTGGCACCCCAGGACACTGGCATCCCAAGATATTGACATCCCAAGACACTGGCATCCCAAGACACTGGCATCCCAAGACATTGGCATCCCAAGACATTGGCACTCCAAGACACTGGTATCCCAGGACACTGGCATCCCAAGACATTGACATCCCAAGACATTGATATCCCAAGACACTGACATCCCAAGACACTGGCATCCCAGGACATTGGCATCCCAGGACATTGACATCCCAAGACACTGGCATCCCAAGACATTGGCATCCCAAGACATTGACATTCCAAGACATTGGTATCCCAAAACATTGGCATCCCAATACATTGGCATCCCAAGACATTGACATCCCAAGACACTGGCATCCCAAGACACTGGCATCCCAAGACACTGGCATCCCAGGACATTGGCATCCCAGGACATTGGCATCCCAGGACATTGGCATCCCAAGACACTGGCATCCCAGGACACTGGCATCCCAGGACATTGACATCCCAAGACACTGGCATCCCAAGACATTGGCATCCCAAGACATTGGCATCCCAGGACATTGGCATCCCAGGACATTGACATGCCAAGACATTGGCACCCCAAGACATTGGCATCCTAAGACAATGGCATCCCAAGACACTGGCAAGCCGCACATAGGTCAGGAGGTTACGTGGCTTAAGCCCACATTTGTTAATTATGTCGCAGTTGACACAGGAATTGGAGTTTTAAAAGTCGTTGGAGACAAGTAAGACTTTCCAGCACGCATAACACTGCTCAGGGATGTGTGTGCGCGCGTATGTATGTGAATGTGTGCGTGTTTGCGTGCCTATCTGTATATGTATGCGTGTATGTAATGTGTGTGTGTGTGTGTGCGCGCGCGCGCGCATGCGTGCGTGTTTTTGTGTATATTTATGTTGTTTATATTTGTGTCTATTATTGCGTTCACGCGTCCTTCTGTCGGAATGAATTCCATGTGATTTTTTTTCAAGAGCGTAGTGCTGAAAGCAGAGACATGTTCTGCAGCTCATCGAGACATTGTACAAGAGACTCCATTGAAACCCCATGCACGTTGGCGTCACTTGATTTGACAAAACCACAACATGAGACTGCATTGAAAGCCCATGCACGTTGGCATCACTTGATTTGATAAAACCACAACATGAGACTGCATTGAAAGCCCATGCACGTTGGCGTCACTTGATTTGATAAAACCACAACATGAGACTGCATTGAAAGCCCATGCACGTTGGCGTCACTTGATTTGATAAAACCACAACATGAGACTGCATTGAAAGCCCATGCACGTTGGCGTCACTTGATTTGACAAAACCACAACATGAGACTGCATTGAAAGCCCATGCTCGT
>JAWQFJ010019957.1:35000-42500 GCA_034096865.1 Theodoxus fluviatilis | reverse complement strand
AGGGGGCAGGAGGGGGCAGGAGGGAGCAGGAGCGGGTAGGAGGGGGCAGAAGGGGCAGGAGGGCGCAGGGGCAGGGGGGCGGGAGGGGGCGGGAGGGGGCGGGAGGGGGCGGGAGGGGGCGGGAGGGGGCGGGAGGGGGCGGGAGGGTGGAGGGGGCGGAATGGGCCCCCAGGCCAGGGTTGGACAGGTCAGTTAGTGGCGCATGTACACACAAAAATGTCACGAATTTTCCATGATGCTAGGATGTCATATATGGCTGTGTCATGCAGAATTGTTTTCCCTCGTTCTTATCTGAGATGGTTATCTCGTGTTCCCTTTTGCCATCAGGTTATGGGGTTGTTTTTGTGTGTCTTTCTGTTTTTTGGTGTGTATTTTGGGGGGGCGGGGCTTGCGTATGCACGGTAGTTCCCATTCACTACACACAACGTTCCGTGCGTGCCTCGCATGCAACTGTCACGCATGCAGCTGTCACGCATGCAGCTGTTGTCACCTTCTCCTGTTGTACGAGTGCCGCATGTATTTTCTCTGTCACTCTCTGGAATGGGGGATCGTGATGATGTGACAAATATTACATTGGATGTACAACATTTATTACGAGTGCGTAAGGTGTGTCTGTATAAAGAACATGCCTGTTTCTCGCGCAAATGTCTTTGTTTCCCGCCACATTCTTCTTCCAAAGATCAGAACGGTATGGCACTGCTCTCTCTGAATGCACGACTGCAAGTACTTACGTGAATCACGTGCACTGTGCCACACAGACCTTTTCCCCCCTCTCTATATGATGCCCCGTGTTCCTCTAGATTTCACATTCTGCAGTGACAGCTTTGACGGCGCAACAGTTTTATTATTGACGACACGCGTACACGACTGACGTGCTTCACTTGGGAGTGTGAAGAATGACTTCCGTGTTCCCACTCGCTGTCACAGCTTGGAGCTCTATGGCAATTGCGCAGCGAATTTATCGTTGACTACACCCGTGCGTAACCAGCGTGCTCCCCTGGGAAAGCTCATCTAAGCAGCTTTCATGATTTTGTAGTCAATAGTCTAACATAGTCTACAAAGACTGATAGCCCGTAAACACATATTATACATAATTCTCATTACTATCATAATTGTCATCATCATCATTCATATATACGTGCGGATGCATGTGTGCATGCAAAGAACAAAGGGACATACATGTCCATACACACGCACGCACGCGCGCACATACACCACTGCAGACTGCATTATCATTTTCCAGCGTTTTTCCGCATTCTTACTGTACATCTTTAGTATGATTCGCCAGAACGGACTGACAGAACTAAGTTCTGTCTTTGCACTCTTGTGACGTGCCTCGTGTACGCTATGATGACCTCTTCCGTACTGCATGAACACGGGAACGTTTGACCACGACTCTTTGCAATGAGGAAGCGAACCAAAGGCCAGTGGGACACTCCAGATGAGCAGACACTGGACAGTTTCCACAGCGCTGATACAAAGGCGAGGAGTTCATCCACAAGGTCACGTGCGTGGTTCGCGTTCGATCTTCCAGAGTGGTTTGAACGTGCGGCTGGGTCAGAATGACCTGGCCTGTCCTGATGGCCCCCGCTAGTCTCTTTGGCTCTTTGGGACCATCTCTGCGTGGCTAAGCGACTGCAGTAGCCCCCGATAACCCAAGAGGCGGGAGGTCCAGTTGATGAGGGAGGCAGTCAGAGGCCCTAGCCGTACGTTACGCTTACAGTGCACTTGTCCTTTTTGATATTGGTGGTCTGTCTTTCGTTTTGTCCCACCAGTGGTAACAAAGACCTGCAGCGAGCCAATACATGTTCAAAAGAGGTCCTTAGATTATCACGCGAAAGAGTAGCGGAACATCCGAACAAGTGTTGCAGTTTGACGTCACTGGGTGCAAAGGTCGACGGCCAGGCACGGCTGCAGACTTGCTGCAGCGAGGAGGGCGCAGCAACGTTGGAACTTGCGGGGGAAATGAGTTCCGGGAAGTGGCAACTCTGAGGGCTGGCGGTCCTGGGGCAAGACTTTTCTGCGACAGCCATTAACACGGCTTCCCTGCCAGTATCGCGAAATGATTTAACTTCCCGCCATCGGCTGAGGTCAGGTCGACATCCGGGGTACGCAAGATGGTTTGATAATAAGCAGCTCCAGAGATACGTAATCCCCAAGCGTTTTTCGCTTCAGCGTATGGTGCAACCTCGCGGCCGGGATCTTCCTTACCGGAAGTAGCCTCCTTGTGAAACCACCACTTTGCGAAAAGGCCATATCCGGTAAAATGTAAATAATTTAATTAGCCTACGACCTGTCGTGTGCTGTCGATGTGGAGATGTATGATGGCTGGGCGGAGCTGTTTGAGTTAATGGAGACTTGGAACAACGTAGCCTCTCATTCAGAGCTGTTTCCTGTCAGCCTCCCTGTTCCTGTCTCTCGCCAGAACCCAATATGGCTGACACCGGACACCCATGTCGGAACTTGTGAATGGGGAAAAACATTCTAGAACGATTTGTCTCTCTCCCATGCAACACTCGTTTATTCCCATATCCGTTTCCTTCTCTTTTTTGCATCTGTTCTGCAGTTTGAGCACAAAGACACACCAGAATTATAGAAAGTTTATTTTCAACACTGAGACTGTGTGGTCTGTAAATTCAGGGCTCCTTGATTATGACAAAAATTCCTACTTAAGGCTAAGCGTTATTTCTGAATGATTTCTTATCTCAAATATATTTCTTGAAGACATGTTTCGCCTGCTACAGTGTAATTGTGTTGTTATCTGCCTCGCCAGTTTCGTTCAACACGGCTCCTTACAAACTCGTCACTCAAGGCTGATGTGGAATTAAACAAAATAAATACTGAAGCGTTTTCAAGTTACTGCCATGAATCAGGGGTCCGGGCATTAAAAAGAGAGTGCGCACATAAAGTCGTGCCCACTGCCCATGTGTCTGCATGCGTGCGTAATTGCTAGTATGTGTGTGCGTTTGTGTGTGTGAGAGTGTGTGTGTACGCGCGCGTGCTAGTGTGTATGTGCGTGCATGCGTACGTGTATGTGTGTATATGTGTGTGTGCGTACATGCGTGTGTACGTGCGTGCATGTGTGTGTAAGTGTGTATATGCGTGACAGAGAGAGCGAGAGCGAGAGAGAGAGAGAGAGAGAGAGAGAGAGAGAGAGAGAATGTGAGAGAAAAGAGAGAGGGAGAGGGAGAGAGAGAGTGAGAGAGAGAGAGAGAGAGAGAAAGAAAGAGAGAGAGAGAGAGATAGAGACAGAGAGAGAGAGAGAGAGAGAGAGAGAGAGAGAGAGAGTGTGTGTATGTGTTAGGAGGAGGTGGGGGTGGCTAGCATGTCTGTGTGTGTGCGTGTGTGTATCTGTGTATGTAAGCGTATGTGTGTATATGTGTGTGTGTGTGTGTGTGTGTGTGTGTGTGTATGTGAGAGTATGTGTGTCCATGTGTTTTGCGTGTGCGTGCGTGTAAAAGTCATTTTTGATTTCCCTGCAGAACGCTAACAAGAATAACTGCGACAAACACGCGACAGACATGCTTGTGTCTTTCTCTCCAGTTTCTCGCTTGTTCTGCAGGCATGTTCGCCAAATACACTGCCACAGCTTGTTGGCCATATACACTGCAACACTTTGTCATTCTTTCACCAACACTGAACAAACCTGTCGTATCCTCTCTCATCAACACGGCGTACACTGAACACGTTGTGGATGCATGCCATTCCTGAGGGGGTTTCGGCGATGGCGCCCTATCAAAACAGAATAGGTATGTTTTTCTTACGCCTTCCCTTGTTGTCACTTATCACCGTTGTCACAACCCAAAGGGGTTACAACATTGTTGTCTATTTGAGAGATAGACTAACTCTAATTATTCATCCATTCACTTTCCTTTCGTTCTCAACAAAAGACACGGAGGGGGATAGAATGTCGAATATTTGGATTATCAGAATCTTCCTGCATAAACATGCAACATATTAGAATAACTAGTTTCTTCATGGATTAGCAAGTATCAATTATTAATAAAAGTCCAGATAACTGTTCATCTTCATTCACGAAACAAGAGAAAAAAGTTCAATGTTCCTGGTACGTCGTTATCAGTGTCAGAGAGAGTTTCGTTCTTTATCAGTGTCAGAGAGAGTTCATTATCAAACACAGGGGGACAGAGGGAGAACAAGTTTCATTTCTACTCATCACGGTGTTGTCTTCAGGACCAGGAGGGGTAGGGAACCACAGTGTTGATCCTTCTTGTGGCCAGGAGGTTTTTCTCTCCCTCCACCGCTTCCTTGAAAAATACCGTCAAGCGTCCAGGCAACGGACGGAAGTCGAGAATCTGTATTTCCCACCATGGATTGGGTCCGGCTGACTAGCGGTCAGCCAGGCGTTGAAAGTGCTCAGTCCCCTCAGATCACGCCGACAAATCCTCGCCGACAATCCTCGGTGCACCAAGGGGTCATGACCAAGACCCCATGAACAGAGAATCTCTCCCGTGTTTTCATTGCCACTTCCAAACTGGCCTTTTTGAGATTCCTTCTCCCTCCCCAATGACGTCATTCAGCAAGTGACGTAGGACAGAGACGAGAACCAATTAGTCAAGTATTACTCGTTCTCTCTGAGTACCAACGCTATTTCAGTTCACCACGTGCCGCACTCCCAGGTGGTCAGCCATCACCCATCACACCTCCCTTCCTCTTTTGAGAGATTTCTTTAGGGACTTAATAAGAAAAGAAATCTCGTACAAGGAATCTCACAATTTACTGTCTGATCAGTCAAAACCTAGGCTGGTCAGAAACATTGAAAAATATATATACTAAATTCACCTTTAAAACACATGCACAAGCAAAAAGTCTTGCCACAGTTGGCATACAAAACACGCAAATCTAAAAGCTCTTTGCCTGATAGTTTTCCAACGATCAAAGATATAATGCTATTCAAAAAGAGAAATGGGTTGTGGTCAGTGTTAACCTGCACCAAAGATTATGTAACCTATAATCTTTGCCTGCTCGTGATATTTAAGAGCCCTCAAATAGACCTCAAAATGAATCAGTGCCTTGATTAACCCTGTACATCTGAATGTCTGTACATCTGACTGCCTGTACATCTTACTGTCTGTACATCTGACTGTCTGTACATCTGACTGTCTGTACATCTGACTGTCTGTATATCTAACTGTCTGTACATCTGACTGTCTGTACATCTGACTGTCTGTACATCTGACTGTCTGTACATCTGACTGTCTGTACATCTGACTGTCTGTACATCTGACTGTCTGTACATCTGACTGTCTGTACATCTGACTGTCTGTACATCTGACTGTACATCTGACTTCATATACATCTGACTGTACATCTGACTGTCTGTACATCTGACTGTCTGTACATCTGACTGTCTGTACACCTGACTGTCTGTACATCTGACTTCATATACATCTGACTGTACATCTGACTGTCTGTACATCTGACTGTCTGTACATCTGACTGTCTGTACATCTGACTGTCTGTACATCTGACTTCATCCCCGGCCGAAAGTAATATTGGATCAGTTTGATTGGTAGTGTCCTTTCTCCCTGCACTTGTAGCACACAACATCCTTCACAGCTACAGTTTGCTTCTCAGAGCCGCTCTTTCCTGAGGAATTTCTACTCGGGGATTCCCCTTTCCCTCCGGAAAATGCATCCTGTCCAGTCTTAGACTTGAATCCATCTACTTTCGTCACCCCCTCCCTCGCAGCAAGAAACTTCCCTGCTTTCTCGGCACACTCACGGACAGTCTTGCATTCTTTGTCACTCAGATAGACACGGATATCTACACCTACCGAATTCAGAAATTGCTCTTTCAAGATTGTTTGCCGCATAGATTCGAAAGAATCTACACCTTCTGCACGCACCCAAAGTTCAAAATATTTGGTCTGCCTGGACAAAAGTTCAAGAGGGTCTTCTTTCTCCCCGAGCTTAGTGTTCCGAAAAAGTTTCCTATGGACTTCTGCTGAGACTGCGAAAACTGAGAGCACCTTTCCTTTCAACGTGTCATAGTTCCTCACCTCCACTGCTGACAAACTAAGGGCAGCTTCTCTTGCTTTCCCTTTCAGA
Organism: Theodoxus fluviatilis; assembly: GCA_034096865.1. NCBI lineage: Eukaryota > Metazoa > Mollusca > Gastropoda > Cycloneritida > Neritidae > Theodoxus > Theodoxus fluviatilis. The sequence goes on along the minus strand of JAWQFJ010019957.1, from coordinate 36,432 downwards.
CAAGGGAGCAAACTACGATACCACTCGTTTACAGGAATCTCAGATGCTTCAGCCAGCTGCTCAAAACTTCGGAAGTAGACTACAGGATCGTCTTGATCAGTCAAATCGTCCAGTCTCTCAAGACGGGGTGTTCTCACGTTCCCCTCTTCGCGACTTAATCGTTCACGTTCGAACTCCAATTTCTCTCTTTCCAATTTCAGTCTCGACTCTTGCATAGCCTGCTCCATTCGGAATCTCTCTTTCTGCATATCCTGCTCCATTCGAAATCTCTCTTTCTCCCACTCTAGTCTCTCCATCTGCAAGTGCAAAGCTTCACTCTGATCCCCCATTTCGCGACTGTCCTCTTCTACCCTAAACAGGCCCTGTTTAGATAGTTCAGGAATGAGAATTTCATCAATTTGTCTTGAGGTCATGCGCTCCCGCAATTCAATGCCAAAACGTTCAGCCAAAGCATATTTTTCCTCTACCAGTGCCACGCGCACATGATCTGCCGTCATATTCTGTAAGAGATGTAGTATGTCTACCGTCTCCTCACCTCCGGTGGCCATTTTAGACAAATTTCTTAAATTCCTACCTTTGTTGCGCGAAACTGCTGAGTGCAGCGACAGGATCAGACAATGCACATATTGCAAGTAGCAAACAGAAAGATCACCAAGGACAAAAACACACTCTCAAACAGGTTATCGGAAATTTCAGTGATGAGCAAAGAAATAATTTAAATCTCAACTTTCATGTTTTCGAATCTAGCTCAATTTGTCAACTTCATATCTCGGAACGAGCCCCCAATTTATGTCACAACCCAAAGGGGTTACAACATTGTTGTCTATTTGAGAGATAGACTAACTCTAATTATTCATCCATTCACTTTCCTTTCGTTCTCAACAAAAGACACGGAGGGGGATAGAATGTCGAATATTTGGATTATCAGAATCTTCCTGCATAAACATGCAACATATTAGAATAACTAGTTTCTTCATGGATTAGCAAGTATCAATTATTAATAAAAGTCCAGATAACTGTTCATCTTCATTCACGAAACAAGAGAAAAAAGTTCAATGTTCCTGGTACGTCGTTATCAGTGTCAGAGAGAGTTTCGTTCTTTATCAGTGTCAGAGAGAGTTCATTATCAAACACAGGGGGACAGAGGGAGAACAAGTTTCATTTCTACTCATCACGGTGTTGTCTTCAGGACCAGGAGGGGTAGGGAACCACAGTGTTGATCCTTCTTGTGGCCAGGAGGTTTTTCTCTCCCTCCACCGCTTCCTTGAAAAATACCATCAAGCGTCCAGGCAACGGACGGAAGTCGAGAATCTGTATTTCCCACCATGGATTGGGTCCGGCTGACTAGCGGTCAGCCAGGCGTTGAAAGTGCTCAGTCCCCTCAGATCACGCCGACAAATCCTCGCCGACAATCCTCGGTGCACCAAGGGGT
>JAWQFJ010019957.1:20000-27500 GCA_034096865.1 Theodoxus fluviatilis | reverse complement strand
TAGTGAATTAGGCAATATTGCCTTTCTTACATTCAGCCCTTGAGGCAAAATATTGAAATGTGGTAGGAGAGAGAGAGAGAGAGAGAGAGAGAGAGAGAGAGAGAGAGAGAGAGAGAGAGGAGCTGGGGAAAGGGGAGGAAGGGAAGAGAGAATGAGAGTAAGAGGGTGGGTGGGTTGGAGAGAGAGGGTGGGTGGGTTGGAGAGAGAGGGTGGGTGGGATGGAGAGAGAGAGAGAGAGAGAGAGAGAGAGAGAGAGAAAGAGAGAGACAGACACAGAGAGAGAGAAAGAGAGAGAGACAGAGAAAGACAGAGAAAGACAGAGAAAGACAGAGAAAGACAGAGAAAGACAGAGAGAGAGGGAGAGAGAGAGAAGCACACACAGAGATACACATAGAGAGAGAAATAAGAGAGAGAGTGAGAGAAAAAGAGTGAGTGAGAGAGAAATAACAGAGAGGAAAAAGAGGATTGATAGAGAGAGGGGGGCAAAGAGAGAAAGAGAAAGAGGAAGGAGAGAGAGAGAAAGATGAGAGAGAGAGGGAGAGAGATAGAGAGAGGGAGACACAAAGAGAGAGATAAAAGGAGAAGGAGAGACAAAGAAAGAGAAAAAGAGAGACAGAGAAAAAAGAAATGTAGTGAAAGAAAGAGAAAGATTAAAAGAGAGAGAAAAAGAGGTAGAGATCGAGAGAGAGACAGAGAAAGAGAGACTGAAACAGAGAAATATATATACGGCGAAATAGAAAGAGAAAGAAACAGACAGTGAGACAGAGTGAGAGAGAGAGATACAAAAAGAGAGAGAAACAGAGGGAGAGAGATAGTGCGAAAGATAAAAAGAGAGAGAGAAAAGGATAGGGAGAGAGACACATAGAGAGAGAAAACAGAAAGAGATAGAAATAGAGAGAAACAAAGGGAGCGAAAGAGAAATAGTGCAAAAGAAAGAGAGAGAAAAAAGGAGAGGGAGAGAGCCAAAGAGAGAAAGAGACATACAGAGAAAGAAACAGAGAAAGAAATAGAGCCTAAGAAAAAAATCGAGAGAGACAGAGAGAGAGGGATAGACAGACATACAGAGATAGAGACACAAAGAGAGAGAAAGAGAGAAAGAGAGAGAGAGGGAAACTGAGATAGACAAAGACAGAGACAGAGAGAGAGACAGAACCAGAGAGAGACAGAGAGAGATATATAAAGACAGAGAGACAGACCCAGAGAAACAGAGAGACAGAGAGAGAGTGAGATATAGAGAGACAGAGAGAGACAGAGACAGCGAGACAGAGAGATAGATGCAGAGAGATAGACACATAGAGAAGACAGACAGGTAGACAGATAAATAGAGACACAAAGAGAGAGAGAGAGAGAGAGAGAGAGAGAACGAACGAACGAACTTTATTTTACAAGGGTAGTGAATTAGGCAGTAGTGCCTTACTTACATTCAGCCCTTGAGGCAAAATATTCAAGTGTGGAGAGAGAGATAGATAGAGAGAGAGAGAGAGAGAGAGAGTTTGGGTGTCAAGTCCATAAAGGCACGGCACAATTTATTCATTACCCTTGGGGGCATATAGAATATTAACAACAAAACAATCTATAACATACATAATTGGAAGAGGAAAAAAAAGGAAAAAGAGAAAAAAAGAAAAAGAGAAGAAAAAAAACAAGAAGAAAAAAAAACACACACGGAAAAACGAAATGTATAATGAGGAGAAATTGCATATGGAGGAAAAAAATACAACTCAATGCACACAGCATATGCAATGAAATTGTGGCTTAGAGTTATTCAGTTAATTTTTTTACAAATAGTATTTAGGACTTCAACTACTTTTGACAGTACCTTCTTCTTTCTGCTACCAAAGAGTTGCTTAAATTTTATGCTATTTGCTCTTCTACAAAAGTAAGCTGACAAAAATTTACATCGCTCATCTTTGAAAAAAATCACAAACAAACACATAATGGTATTCATCCCCAATGTCGCCGGAAGCACATTTTGTACAAAGGCGTTCCGATCTTTGCACATTTAGATAACGATTTGTTTGCACTGGCAGTCTATTGTTCAAGGTTCTGAATTTCTTAAATGAAACACACTGTTTGAATGGCAAAATATTGATGTAATCTTTACACACAAATTCATCTTTGTACATCCTATAGTTATAAAACACGTCTTTAGTACACTGTATCTATCTCTGTAAACCACTGTTGAATGTACTGATCTTTTCTTTAAACCAAGTTGCTGAAAATTGTAAGTTTCCTTGCAGGGTCCAAAATCCTGATAATCCTAAACTATCCAGAATGGTTTTTATGGAAGACAAATATTCAGAATCTAACAAATCTAACGAAAACATTTGATAAGAAAACCAGTAGGCAATGCTTGATAAGTTATTTCGGTTCTCAGAATTTACTAATTTATACCAATAGCATAATAATCTACATTTAGCATTATTGTGTAAAGAGAGAGAGAGAGAGAGAGAGAGAGAGAGAGAGAGAGAGAGAGAGACAAAGAGAGAACAAACGAACGAACAGGTTTATTGCAGGGGCCTCAGGCCCATTGCAAAGTACAAATATTACAGGGTATACAATCTTACAATTGTATCACTTCCCTAAAGCAAATGAAAATGATGGACAAGTAACAAGGATTACATCGATAGCTACCAGTAAACACTAACAAGAATCAAAATCATTCCTGTAATCAAGGAAGATAGTGGCAGCCTCAGCTCTTCGTCGCAATGCATGGTATAAGTACGTCGCCACATTTCTTATAGTGGCTACATCACATGCTGACAGAAGATATGTAATAGGATCAGTGATATCATTCTGTATACAGTACATGGGAAAATGTAATTCTCTCTTAAACCATACATGGCTGGACATTGTACTAAGAAGTGTTTTACATCTTCATATGATTCCATACACACAGAACAGACAGCTGAAGAATTGGGAGCACTGTAGCTGTGCTTATGTGAGAAAAGTTCACTTATGCCAAATCTAAAACGGATCCAAATATCTCCAAAAACCTTCTTATCCAGTAGGTAAAGATATGGTTCTGTACAATGAATCTGTTTAAATAGTCTATAAAAAGAATATCTGTCGCTATCATAACTACCATTTTTCCATTGGTTCACATATTGATCAATCATTTTGCTTCTGAGTAGCTTTATAAATGATGGTTCATTATCAATTATTTGGTTTTCCCATTCTCTATCAAAGTTGTATTTCAACAACATATTTTTAATAACTGCAGCCCAGTTGGTTTGATCACCGGTGTCAAGAGACTTCTACATTGACATATACACTTGATATGGATATCTGTCCTGATTTATTTTCAGGAGTTTCAACCAATACTTTACAGACCGGAGTACAGCATTGATATTTAATGGATATCTACCATAGATCATTACATTGGGAGTTCTCGCTGCTTCGTTAAGGAACCACTTCATTACAAACATATGTACAGTTTCAATACATCTAGTGTCATTAGTGCCCCATATTTCTGAGCCATATAACAGAATTGGCTGTATTTGTGCATCAAATATTTTGTACAGGATATCAGGAGTTACACAAGTGAGTTTTCTTAGGGATATAATGACCTGTACAGAGGCAGATTTGGCTCTGGCAACTATCCCAGCCAACATAGTGTTTGTGCATAACCTGGATGACAAGGATACCCCTAGATATTTATACTCAGAGACAATTTCTAGTTTGGCATCACCTAACATCCACCTTTCATGTGCTGCTGTATAACCACCATTCCTGAAAATAACAACTTTTGTTTTCTCTGTGTTCACAAGAAGTCCAAGCCTCTCTGATGCCTCCTTTAAATTATTAATTTGGTTCTGTAGGCCAGGCACTGTATCAGACATTAGCACAATGTCATCAACAAAGAGCAATACAAACAATTCAACTCCATTGGGCTCTAACTGGACACCATGCTTTCCATTCCTAATTATTTCACCACTGAGGTATGAAACCAGGTATGAAAATAGTAAAGGAGACATTTTACAGCCCTGTTTCAGCCCCTGGGGACATTCAAAGCACCCATATGCCTGGCCCTGGCACCTAATACTGCATTTTACTTTGCTATAAACTGCTTTCAGAATCTGAAGCATTTTACCTCTGACTCCACAACCATCCAAAATGTCCCAGAGAGCATGTCTGTTCACAGTGTCAAAAGCTTTTTTGAAGTCGACAAACAACACATACATCTTCTTGTGTCTGCTAAGGTACCGCTGTATGACATTGTATAATATAAAAATATTATCAATTGTTGAATAGCCTCTCCTGCATCCAGCTTGCTCCTCACCAATGATATCACTTTCATCTGCCCATGCCTGGAGTCTTTGATTCAAAATATGAAGGAATACTTTGCTCAGGATACTAGTGAGAGAGATCCCTCTATAATTATCAGGGTCAGTGAAGGAACCTTTCTTATGTATAGGCACAATTAAGGAATGGGACCATACAGCAGGGAACACACCCTGTTCAAAAATTGCATTGAACAGCTTCAAAAGGTATGGCTTGAGTTTTGATAGAGAACATTTTAGCATTTCACTCATTATACCATCTATACCAGGAGACTTTTTAGCCTTGAGGTGTCTGACAGCCTCTGAAATTTCAGTCTCAGTAATTTCAGAGTTTAGAGTGCAGTCATCCATATCAGTGACTACTCTAGTTGGATTGATTACATTCACATGTCTTCCATCATTGACATAAAAAATACTCTGAAAATGCTGTACCCACTTGTCAGGCTCAATATTGGGAAGAACATTGATCCTGCTTAAGGCTCTAACTTTCTTCCAGAACATCTTGGTATCACTGATGTGATACATTATGTCACTGGTCATTTGTTGTCGATACCTGTTTTTCTTTACTCTTAGCAATAGTTTGTATTTATTTCTGCTTGCAATGTAAGTGGCTTTATCTTGTGTGTGAGAGTGTGTGTGTGTGCGTGTGTGTGTGTGTGTGCGCGCGCGCGCGTGTGTGTGTGTGTTTGTGTGTGTGTGTGTGTGTGTGTGTGTGTGAGAGAGAGAGAGTGTGTGATACATACAGAGAGAGAGAGAGAAGAGAGAGAGAGAGAGAGAGAGAGAGAGAGAGTCAGTCTAATTATCGCAAGAATTATACATGTATAATTTCTTAAGCATACTATAATGGGTAGATAGTGTACCAGAAAATCAAAATTCAAATATGGAACTTGACGTAACTACAATGACATATACATAAAAATCAATTTTCTAAACATCCAAATGTTAAAAACAAATAACATACATGAGAGAGAGAGAGAGAGAGAGAGAGAGAGAGAGAGAGAGAGATTGATTGATTCTTTATTTATCAAGGATGAAATTTTAGGCATTTCTGCCTTTCTTACAAATTGTCCTTGCTCATAAAGAAATGAAAACACTGATAATTAAGATACAAAATACACAGTAGCTAATCCATGTACTACAGTTGGTAAGGTACATGAAGAATATGATCAACAATGACAGATATTTAGTATATGTCTTTGACAACTGTCAGCTCAGTGAGTCTTAAAGATCAAGCAATATGTGTCATATGTACAGGCGACAGAAGTGAGATCATCTGAATAGATAATTACGTATGGATGCTTTAAAAGACGTCATGGAAGTATTGTTCCTTAGGTGCAATGGGAGTGTATTCCATATCATAACACCTGAATATGTAATATTGCCTTTGAAAATGTATATTCTAGGTTGTGGTAGAATTAAAGAGAGAGAGAGAGAAACACAGAGAGAGAGACAGAGAGAGAGACAGAGAGAGACAGAGAGAGACAGAGAGAGAGACAGAGAGAGAGACAGAGAGAGAGAGACAGAGAGAGAGAGACAGAGAGAGACAGAGAGAGACAGAGAGAGACAGAGAGAGAGACAGAGAGAGAGAGACAGAGAGAGACAGAGAGAGAGACACAGAGAGAGAGAGAGACAGACAGACAGAGAGAGAGACAGAGAGAGAGAGAGAGAGAGAGTGAGAGAGAGAGAGCCAGAGGAGCAGAAGCACGGGGTGAGGCACATTGCTTTATCTAAACTGACATCAGCCATCTGAGCTCCGACCCTCCACCATAGTTCCCCAATAACTCAAACACACTCCCCCCCAACCTCTGCCTCAGCAGAACATCCCCCCCCCCCTCTCTCTCTCTCCTCTCTCTCTCTCTCTCTCTCTCTCTCTCTCTCTCTCTCTCTCTCTCTCTCTCTCCCTCAGCAATATCTGTCCCTCAGCAGCAGCTACAACCACATCCACCCCACCCCTCATCCCCCCTTCCGCGTCCCCTGTTTCCTCGTCCTTCTCTCCTTCATCCAAACAGTAGCCCCACCCCACCGATGTTGCTCCTGCAGTCCGCGATGCCCAGCTTTATCTACTGCCAGCCAATAGCGGAAAGGCACTTTCCTTGTTGACTTTCTTTCGCACTTACCATCACCTACCTCACCCCATCCTCTTTCCCCCAGCCTCTCCCCCCTCACCCCATCTCCCTCTTGCTATCTGCTTATGTATGTCTGTCTCTGAGTCGCTGTCTCCCTGCCTGTCTTCTTTTTGTGTGTATCTGTCTCTGTCTCTGTCTCTGTCTGTCTCTCTCTCTCTCTCTCACTCTCTGTCTCTCTGTCTCTCTGTCTCTCTGTCTCTCTCTCTCTCTCTATCTATCTATCTTTGTGTCTCTATGTGTCTGGGAGTGTCTGTGTGTCTCTGCATGTCTCTATTTGTCTGTCTACCTGTCTGTCTTCTCTCTGTGTCTGTGGTTTTTTAATCTGTCTTTTCTCTGTATCTTCCTGTTTGTTTTCTTTCTGTGTCTCTGTCTCTGTCTTTTTATCTGTCTAACCTTTCTCTCTTTGTGTTTTTTTCATGTATTCTTTCTCTGTCTGTGTCTTTTTGTCGGGTGTCTGTCTCTCTCTGTGAATGTCTCTCTCTTGAGTTTCTCTCTCTCTCTCTGTCTCTCTTAAGTTGTCTCTCTCTCTCTCTCTGTCTGTCTCTCTTAAGTTTTTCTCTCTCTCTCTGTATTTGTCTGTCTCTCTCTTAAGTTTCTCTCTCTCTCTCTCTGTCTCTCTTAAGTTTTTCTCTCTGTGTCTGTGTGTATTTGTCTGTCTCTCTCTTAAGTTTGTTTCTCCCTGTTTCTGTGTCTATTTTTTTTCTCTCTCTCTCTTCCTGTATGTGTGTATTTGTCTGTCTTTCTCTTAAGTTTGTCTCTCTCTGTGTCTATGTCTATTTGTTTGTCTCTCTCTGTGTCTGTCTCTCTGTCTTAAGTTTGTCTCTCTCTGTGTCTGTGTGTACTTGTCTGTATCTTTGTTAAGTTGTCTCTCTCTCTCTCTGTGTCTATTTGTTTGTCTCTCTCTCTCTGTATGTGTGTATTTGTCTGTCTGTCTGTTAAGATTGTCTCTCTTTGTGTCTGTGTCTATTTGTTTGTCTCTCTGTGTCTGTCTGTGTGTCTTAAGTTTGTCTCTCTCTGTGTCTGTGTCTTTCTGTCTGCCTTCTCTATGTGTCTGTGTTTCTCTTAAGTTTGTCTCTCTGTGTCTATTTGTC
>JAWQFJ010019957.1:10000-15000 GCA_034096865.1 Theodoxus fluviatilis | reverse complement strand
GCTACTGCCTCTGTTGCTACTGCTTCTGTTGCTACTGCCTCTGTTGCTACTGCCTCTGTTGCTACTGCTTCTGTTGCTACTGCTCCTGTTGCTACTGCTCCTGTTGCTACTGCTCCTGTTGCTACTGCATCTGTTGCTACTGCTCCCATTGCTACTGCTTCTATTGCTACTGATTCTGTTGCTACTGATACTGCTGTTGATATTAGTGTTGCTGCCGCTACTGTTACTTATGATGCTGCTGCTGTTGTTGATATGAGTGCTGCTGCTGCTACTATTGCTGCTTCTGCTGCTGTTGGTATTAGTGCTGCTGCTTCTGCTACTGCTACTTATGATGCTGCTGCTGTTGATGGTGCTGCTGCTGCTGTTGATATTAATGTTGCTGCTGCTGCTGCTATTACTGTTGCTGCTGCTGCTACTACTATTGCTGCTGTTGCTGTTGATAGTACTGTTGCTGCTGCTACTACTGCTACTGCTGCTGATGTTGCTGTTGATAGTACTGTTGCTGCTGCTACTACTACTGCTGCTGCTGCTGTTGATTGTACTGTTGCTGCTGCTACTACTACTGCTGCTGCTGCTACTGCTACTGCTGCTGCTGCTGCTGCTGCTGTTGATAGTACTGTTGCTGCTGCTACTACTACTGCTGCTGCTGCTGTTGATAGTACTGTTGCTGCTGCTACTACTACTGCTGCTGCTGCTGTTGATAGTACTGTTGCTGTTGCTACTACTACTGCAGCTGTTGATAGTACTGTTGCTGCTGCGACTACTACTGCTGCTGCTGCTGCTGCTGTTGATAGTACTGTTGCTGTTGCTACTACTGCTGCTGCTGTTGATAGTACTGTTGCTGCTACTACTACTGCTGCTGCTCCTGCTGTTGATAGTACTGTTGCTGCTGCTGTTGATAGTATGGTTGCTGCTGCTGCTACTACTGCTGATGTTGCTGTTGATATTAATGCTGCTGCTGCCACTACTGCTGTAGCTGCTGTTGATGATATTAATGCTGCTGCTGCTACTGCTACTACTACTACTACTACTACTACTACTGCTGCTGCTGGTTCTGCTGCCACTGCTGTCACTACTGCTATTACTGCTGCTGCTGCTGCTGCAACTACTGCTACTGCTGCTACTACTACTACTGCTGCTACTACTGCTACTGCTGCTCTTACTGCTGCTGCTTCTGCTGCCACTGCTGTCACTACTGCTATTACTGCTGGTGCTGCTGCAACTACTGCTACTGCTACTTACGATGCTGCTGCTGTTGATGTTGCTGCTGCTGTTGATATTAATGTTGCTGCTGCTGCTGCTATTACTGTTGCTGCTGCTGCTATTACTATTGCTGCTGTTGCTGTTGATAGTACTGTTGCTGCTGCTACTACTGCTACTGCTGCTGACGTTGCTGTTGATAGTATTGTTGCTGCTGCTACTACTACTGCTGCTGCTGCTGTTGATTGTACTGTTGCTGCTGCTACTACTACTGCTGCTGCTGCTACTGCTACTGCTGCTGCTGCTGTTGATAGTACTGTTGCTGCTGCTACTACTACTGCTGCTGCTGCTGTTGATAGTACTGTTGCTGCTGCTACTATTACTGCTGCTGCTGCTGTTGATAGTACTGTTGCTGTTGCTACTACTACTGCAGCTGTTGATAGTACTGTTGCTGCTGCGACTACTACTGCTGCTGCTGCTGCTGCTGTTGATAGTACTGTTGCTGTTGCTAGTACTGCTGCTGCTGTTGATAGTACTGTTGCTGCTACTACTACTGCTGCTGCTCCTGCTGTTGATAGTACTGTTGCTGCTGCTGTTGATAGTATGGTTGCTGCCGTTGCTACTACTGCTGATGTTGCTGTTGATATTAATGCTGCTGCTGCCACTACTGCTGTAGCTGCTGTTGATGATATTAATGCTGCTGCTGCTACTGCTACTACTACTACTACTACTACTGCTGCTGCTGCTTCTGCTGCCACTGCTGTCACTACTGCTATTACTGCTGCTGCTGCTGCTGCAACTACTACTACTGCTGCTACTACTACTACTGCTGCTACTACTGCTACTGCTGCTCCTACTGCTGCTGCTTCTGCTGCCACTGCTGTCACTACTGCTATTACTGCTGCTGCTGCTGCAACTACTACTACTGCTGCTACTACTGCTACTGCTGCTCCTACTGCTGCTGCTGCTGCAACTACTACTACTGCTGCTACTGCTGCTACTACTGCTGCTGCTGCTGCAACTACTACTACTGCTGCTCCTACTGCTACTACTACTACTGCTGCTGCTGCTCCTACTGCTACTACTACTACTGCTACTGCTGCTCCTACTGCTGCTACTACTGCTACTGCTGCTCCTACTGCTACTACTACTACTGCTACTGCTGCTCCTACTGCTACTACTACTACTGCTGCTGCTGCTCCTACTGCTGCTACTACTACTGCTGCTCCTACTGCTGCTCCTACTGCTGCTACTACTACTACTGCTGCTGCTGCTCCTACTGCTACTACTACTACTGCTACTGCTGCTCCTACTGCTGCTACTACTGCTACTGCTGCTCCTACTGCTACTACTACTACTGCTACTGCTGCTCCTACTGCTACTACTACTACTGCTACTGCTGCTCCTACTGCTGCTCCTACTGCTGCTACTACTGCTACTGCTGCTCCTACTGCTACTACTACTACTGCTACTGCTGCTCCTACTGCTACTACTACTACTGCTGCTGCCACTGCTGTCACTACTGCTACTGCTGCTGCTGCTCTATAGGCACTGCTGTCGTTTTGAATTGCGGTTGAAGGCAGCAAGGGTGTAACCGAAGAAGGAAGACGAGGGAAGGAAGGAAAGAGAACTCGGCCTAGCGCACTTGCACCTGCTGTTTCTGTGCCTGCAAACTCGACAGAAAAACACTTTTTTTCTTCATCTGCTTCACTTTCTTTTTCCAGTTGCCGTTTGCGTTTGCATGTGACTGGGCTCTTGGGATGTGGAGAGAGACTCGCTGTGCAGTTGCACTGAAGACTGTCCATGACATTTCCACTTGCGTACCATTGACCCACATCCGAACTGGACGATATTTCGTACAACTACTTCTCATGAATTGTGTGCGAATACATTCATGTGAAATTCCAATAACCTTCCGCACTAGATGTTTGTGATAATTGAAATAGACATCTTTCTGGACTGTGAAATACGTAGCAGTTTGTCAGAAGAAAACACACCAAAATTATGAACAAAATATTCATTGAAAATATATGAAGTCAAAATGTATTTTTGGCTCCTCATTAATTTCGCAAATGCATTTTCCACCGGCAGTATGATGCAATGGTACTGTTGGTAGCAGAGAGAGCATGAAGACCCCGGATGTACGCTGATGGATGGTAGTGTTTGTCCGAGAGAGCATGAAGACCCCGGATGTACGCTGATGCATGGTAGTGTTTGTCCGAGAGAGCATGAAGACCCCGGATGTACGCTGATGCATGGTAATGTTTGTCCGAGAGAGCATGAAGACCCCGGATGTACGCTGATGCATGGTAGTGTTTGTCCGAGAGAGCATGAAGACCCCGCATTTACGCTGATGGATGGCAATGTTTGTAAGAGAGAGCATGAAGACCCCGGATGTACGCTGATGGATGGCAGTGTTTGTCCGAGAGAGCATGAAGACCCCGGATGTACGCTGATGGATGGAAGTGTTTGTCCGAGAGCATGAAGTCCCCGGATGTATGCTGATGGATGGCAGTGTTTGTCCGAGAGCATGAAGACCCCGGATGTACGCTGATGGATGGCAGTGTTTGTCCGAGAGAGCATGAAGACCCCGGATGTACACTGATGGATGGTAGTGTTTGTTCGAGAGAGCATGAAGACCCCGGATGTACGCTGATGGATGGCAGCGTTTGTCTGAGAGAGCATGAATAGCCCGGATGTACGCTGATAAATGGCAGTGTTTGTCCGAGAGAGCATGAAGACGCTGGATGTACGCTGATGGATGGCAGCGTTTGTCCGAGAGAGCATGAAGACCCCGGATGTACGCTGATGGATGGCAGTGTTTGTCAGAGAGCATGAAGACCCCGGATGTACGCTGATGGATGGAAGTGTTTGTCCAAAAGAACATGAAGACCCGGATGTACGCTGATGGATGGTAGTGTTTGTCCGAGAGAGCATGAAGACCCCGGATGTACGCTGATGGATGGTAGTGTTTGTCAGAGAGAGTATGAAGACCCCGGATGTACGCTAATGGATGGAAGTGTTTGTCCAAAAGAACATGAAGGCCCGGATGTACGCTGATGGATGGTAGTGTTTGTCCAAGAGAGCATGAAGACCCCGCATTTACGCTGATGGATGGCAATGTTTGTAAGAGAGAGCATGAAGACCCCGGATGTACGCTGATGGATGGCAGTGTTTGTCCGAGAGAGCATGACGACCCGGATGTACGCTGATGGATGGTAGTGTTTGTCCGAGAGCATGAAGACCCGGATGTACGCTGATGGATGGCAGTGTTTGTCAGAGAGCATGAAGACCCCGGATGTACGCTGATGGATGGTAGTGTTTGTCCGAGAGAGCATGAAGACCCGGATGTACGCTGATGGATGGTAGTGTTTGTCCGAGAGCATGAAGACCCCGGATGTACGCTGATGAATGGTAGTGTTTGTCAGAGGGCATGAAGACCCGGATGTACGCTGATGGATGGCAGTGTTTGTCCGAGAGAGCATGAAGACCCGGATGTACGCTGATGGATGGCAGTGTTTGTCCGAGAGAGCATGAAGACCCCGGATGTACGCTGATGGATGGTAGTGTTTGTCCGAGAGCATGAAGACCCCGGATGTACGCTGATGGATGGTAGTGTTTGTCCGAGGGCATGAAGACCCGGATGTACGCTGATGGATGGCAGTGTTTGTCCGAGAGAGCATGAAGACCCGGATGTGCGCTGATGGATGGCAATGATTTACCAGTCCTGAAAGATTTGTGGTTTTGAACAATACCGAGGTCGTAATGAGGTGCACTCCGTGTTCTTTCAGAATCTTGTT
>JAWQFJ010019957.1:0-5000 GCA_034096865.1 Theodoxus fluviatilis | reverse complement strand
CGGATGTTGTTCATTGCAGTCTGGCACATGTATATCGCCCAGTTTTACGCGCGCGCGCGTGTAATTGTTTCTGTGTGTGGTGTGTGTGTGTGTGTGTGTGTGTGTGTGTGTGTGTGTGTGTGTGTGTGTGTGTGTGCGCGCGCTGTGTGTGTGTGTGAGTGTGTGTGTTTGTGTTTCTCCCCCCAATCCTTTTTCTCCGTGTCAGTTTGCTAGTTTGCCTGTGGGCGTGCATGGCAACACGACCACACTGCGCCTCAGGCGCATCATTGTGAGGCGATGCCGGAGCGGAGACGCTGGTGACACGTTTATTTGACCAAGAATACACAACCTTGACGTCTGCTGCAGAAATCATCGCACTGTCGCGCACGCGCAGAACGAGCTTTTGAAAAGCGGAAGTAGCGCTGGTAATGACATGCCCACTGGCTATAGCAATCAAAGGGTGACAACCTCGGACCACCCGCGTGTAGAGTCCAATGAAAGTTTTTAGAACCGCTGTCTGTGCGTGTGTTGTTTGTCGTCTCTTGTTTTTGAGCTTGCATCAAGTTAGCCACTGTATAGACACTAATATTTTTGGTAACATGTATTCCAAGTCTTTGGGTCCAATTTTGTTTGTTCTATACATGCAACCTTTGTTTGACATAGTCGCTCAGCACTCAATCATTCAAGAAGGAGGGATCCGAGAAGGCGGATCAAAGGCCAGTAGAAAGAGAACAGCAAGGCTATAGAGGGAATAGTCAGAAACCCATTAAGTGTTTCAATTGTCAAAAGACAGGGCATATAGCGAAGAACTGTTGGTCCAAGGTACCAAAATCAGAGGTCAAGGATAGAGTAGCCCTAGTGAGGACTATGGAGAAAGCAGCGCAGGAAGCAAATCTATGGGAAGGGCCAATGGATCAGACATCGGATGTTATGAGGGACGCCTTGAACAGTTTAGATGTCAGGGATCAGTCAGATCACTCTTCCGAGAAAGTGATAGGAGGAAGTTATGAACCCTTCATGTCAGTCGGTGAAGTGAAGGTAGGCCAGAGAGTAGCACCCATAACAGTACTACGAGATACTGGAGCTTCGTTGACCATTTTGAGATCTGGAGCTATGCTAGACAGAGATCAGTCTTTCACAGGGAAGAGAGTGTTGATATCCGGAATATGGGGAGCGGTGCAGTCGATTCCACTGCACGAAGTCGAGTTGAGCACTCGAGAATACACGGGTCTAGCCTGTGCAGTTCTGGACTATGTCCAGAACTACCAGTTCCTGATGTGGATATTTTGGTAGGCAATGATTTGGCTGGTTGAGAAGTGGCTATAGGCAGTGTCCAGAGTGATGCTGTCGAGACATCGGTGAGTGACATGTCGAACTCAGTTGGAGTCAAACAACACTCGACCAAAGAGATGAGTTCTGATGGCGAGATGGTTGTGGGCTGTACCAAGGACGGTACTGGCAAGGCATCCTTGAAAGAGATGTCAGACTCAACTGTAGTGGAATGCCCTTCCACCAAAGCTAGCGACCAGATTAGCAGTAGGGAAACGGGTTGTGCGTCAACCACGATGTCGAGGGAAACGACATCAGACCCTGTGATGGTTGAATTCCCAACTGAAGAGTCAGAGGAGGGTGAAAACGCCTGCTGCTCCATTGGAGTGCTGACTCGGTCTGCTCGAAAGAAGCTGAGTGCTTCTGAGTCGGATCTCGGTGAGACATTCATGGCTTCATTGATGATGAAGAGAGTGAGAGAGGAGATCAACTGATGGAGAATCTGGATGATGACTCCACGGACACCATGTTAGTGTCAGAGATAGATACTGGTCAGCGTAGTGACGTGTCTACGCTCATCCAAGAGCAACAGGATGACAGTAGCCTTGCTCACCTCTATGCTGACGCTGAGGAGGAAGAGAGAGATGATATTTCGCCAGGACCGTTTCTGAGAAAGGGACTGTTGATGAGAAGAAGTAGACCGATTGGAGCGCCTACGTCGGACACATGGAGACTGGATAGTCAACTTGTGGTGCATCGTGGGAGGCGAAAGCAGTTGGTCGAATTGGCTCATAACAGTCACCTAGCTGGTCATCTAGGGGTCACAAAGATTTATGAGAGAATGAAGAAGCATTTCTTTTGGCCAGGAATGAAAAGGGATGTGAAGAACATGTGTAGGCAGTGCATAGTATGCCAGAGGTCAGGAAAGAAAGGCCAAGATCAACCCCGAGTGAAACTTAGACCAATACCAGTAGTTGAAGAGCCATTTTCAAGAGTGATGCTAGATTGGTGTGAACCTCTGCCCGCAGCAGAGTGGGCACCAATACCTTTGACTACATGTGCATGACTCCTTGAATTTGTAGGAGCCCAGTGCCCTTGTCGCAATATCACGTGCCCAGTCTATTTTACTTAAGTTTATATTTGTTAGTCGCTTAAGTAATGACAGTGATTGAAATTCTAACCATCTTTGTGTACTTTCCAGAGAGAGGTGCGAGCGATAAGAGGCCCAATCATAGTACAATGGTGTCAATTCAGTCGCTCAAATGAGTCTTTGGTGTGAATCAACCACTTAGTTAGCAGTGGGTACCACCCCACTCCAAAGACAGTGTGCGCGTTGCGATGATGATTCCTACCTTATTACTCCTCAGTGGTAGTATGTTGAGTATCCTATGCGATCGGTAACCGCGAGAAATGGCGAGAGGACATGGACCCATGTGTCGTGTTTGCCGTGAGAGATTCGTACTAGAGCTTGGGATTTTCACTACTTTTCGAGCTTTCCCGTCCTTTTTTTTTATAAAATTCCCTATACACGTCGCATCTACACACCCACACACCCCCCCCCCAGGCTCACGGACGTTCACGCATCATCACTCTCATCGTTCCACACTCCATCACACGATGCATGATTCACACACCGTACGATTGACGCAGCACGACATTTGGTCGCCACGTACTGTGCCACACAACGACTAGACTCGGCAACACGACACTAGCTAGCAATCACCACATGCACGAGCTCTTGCTAGTCCGAATCACCTACAGCCAGGCCAAAACATAGGACAAGGATAGCGACTACACCTCTACAGAGCACAACCAATCTCGACCGCAGCGCAACACCACACACCGACACAACACAACACGCTCGCACACACAAGACGATCAACCTTCAGCATCGCACAATCACGGATCGCAGACATCTAGTACCCTCGAGGAGTATGTGGAATCATCTCCACGCAACATCACTGACTCTAGCGCGACATTAGCCGTCACACACGACACTCAG
Organism: Theodoxus fluviatilis; assembly: GCA_034096865.1. Taxonomy (NCBI): domain Eukaryota; kingdom Metazoa; phylum Mollusca; class Gastropoda; order Cycloneritida; family Neritidae; genus Theodoxus; species Theodoxus fluviatilis. The sequence continues at coordinate 1,750 of JAWQFJ010019957.1, read as the reverse complement.
CACTAACTCACGTCGGGTTGTACGTTCCAAGCAATCATCTACACCACACATCTGAAGACGACTGATGGACACTATAGCAACACACATCAGCTACATGAAAACACGGTACTCACATACTATCATCTCTCGCACCTCTAACTGTGCCCCACCTCGTGCCAAAAAGTTGTCGCAGAATTTCAGACACTACGCATAATACCACCTGACACACTCACACGAGCACAGTGCACTAGCATCGCGGCAAGGGACAGCCGGCCGACAGACACGAATGCGTACGTACGCCTACATGCCAACATGACTAGATCAAAAGGACATCATACGGACTAGCCACCACATCTTGACTACAGCGGCGAGCAGAGGTCCCAACGCACACACACGAATCCCCTTACGCAACACTCACTGAAAATGAGCATACACAGTCAACTACTAGAGTACACTAGTCTAAGTTGCGTCAGGCAGACGAGGGTAGATGCTTCCAACAAGCGACTGAGAGCCTTTCTTTCCGGGACCTCTGCATACTGTGCACTTGACTATACATGTTCCCTTGTGTCCATCCGTTTTTCTATCTACACTGGCTCAAAGAACAATGCTTCTTTATTGCTTATCTATAACCAGACACTTTGTCGACCCCTAGCATGACCAGCATAGTGATCTAGTATGCTGAGTTCCAGTTTTTTTTTTTTTTTCAGACCAAGCCTGAACTTATACGAACCTTCCACGCTCGTGGACACCAGCCCCCCATTACGCGTATGTCAGAGCCTATCCAGTGACTACTCTAGCGTGTTCCGACGCGCAGCTGCGTCGTGCCATCCTCGTACAGTACTTCTCGTGCAGCTGAGAGCACAGCTGCATTATCTCAGAACACTGTGCCTGCTCGAAGGTGTACCGACTCACTCATGCGCTACTTCCTCCGGTCAGCTATCATGCAGTAGAGCAGCTGAGCCAAGGCATCACATAGGTCATCCTGTTCCTACCTTTGAAGATGATGGCCTTGCGAACGTTACGACTATCATGCGATTCCAGTATCTCGTCCTACTTTGCACACTAACCTATAGTCTCAGTGGAGTCATCATCCAGATTTCCTCATTTGATCTCCTCTGTCACTATCTTCATTCATCAATAAGCCATGAACGTCTCCCGAGATCCGACTCAGAAGCCTCACTTCTTTCGAGCAGACCGAGTCAGCACTCCAATGGAGCAGGACGTTCTTCACCCGCCTCTGACTCTTCAGTTGCGGATATTCAACCATCACAGGGTCCGTCTGATGGCATTTCCCTCCGACAACGATGATGACGCCACAAACCCATTTCACTACTGCTAATCTGCGTCGCATAGCTTTGGTAAGCATGGGCCAGTCCACTACAGTGCAGTCTGACATCTCTTTCAGAAGAATGCTTGCCATACCGCAAATTGTGTACAGCCCCACAACCCATCTCAGACTCCCCCCCCCATCAGCCCCCCCCCACCATACATCTATTGATTCGAGTCCGTGGTTCGATCCAATCCTGAGCATTCACATACTCAACTCACCAAGGAGATCATCGACAGCATCACTCAGGACACTGCCAATAGCCATTATCTCGCCAGCCAAATTATTGCATAACCAAGAATCAATCCCACCGCACAGAACTGGTAGTTCATGGACACATAGCTACGCCACACAGCCATGACCTTCGTAGTAGTTACTCGTAGTACAAGCGTGAATGCATCGCACGATCTCATTGATCAGCCGAGCTGGATCGACTGCACCTGA
>JAWQFJ010019951.1:130000-150012 GCA_034096865.1 Theodoxus fluviatilis | reverse complement strand
GGCTCTTCATCTCTCATTCAAGAGAGATCTGTCTAGGGGTTTTTCTTGCCGTTCTATAACATTCTCTTTCATTCCATGCAATCAAGAGTAAACAAGACAGCACAGAGGAGAAAGTGTGGATTTGACTTTAAAGATGACTTTAATAATACAGATGAAATGATAATTCTTACTATAACTAATTTAAGGCATCAAAATATAAGGTTTAGCCAGCCAGCCTTTCAATAGAAACACTTATCTGATTACGTAAGTTTTAGCTGATCGTTGATGAGGGTAGAGTCTTTCTTATCGGTTGAAGAACGGTGGGGCCAACAGTATTGGGTGATTTATAGTCTGGTCAGGACTCGTTGAAGCGTGGGGCTGGTGGAAGGGAGGGTTCCATCAATCATCCCCCCTCCAAGCTGAAACTCGGAGTAGGTCAGGCATGGCGTGGGCAGTTGCATCGTCATGTCGATTTGCGTGGGGTCGGGTCCGCGTTGAGGCTTGGAAGGAGGTCAGGCGCCGGTCAGGGCGCGGGCAGGCCTAATCAGGCATGGCTGCCTGATGCTCTCTCGGTCAGGCGGCAGGATTTCATCCCGTCCCATCTGGTTGACCTCCGGGGCTTCACGTCACACGTCCAGGTGTGGCGATGGTAGTCGGTGAGAAGAGGGTGAGGGAGAGTTGTGGAGGAATTTATAGCTGCGGTCAGTGTTCTGTTCTGACCAATCACTTGGCAGGCGCCATCTTGCATCTCCAGTCACGAGTGTCTTGATCACGGGATGAATTCTTTTGTCTGCTCTGGTCACGAGTTGTTGACCACGCGATCTGCATCACGAGGTCGGCGTCACGAGACTGGGTCTTTTGTTTCCCCCACTGACCAGTCCTATTTTTGGCACAGGCTATACGCAATAGAGCGTCCACATTTCCTTTGTCCTTTTCAAATCTTCCCACCTTAGCACAATTTCATAACTGCTGGCTGGTGTATCTAAAGGCTAGATTTGAGAACTGGCTGGCTCATAAACTATTCATTTAACTAACTTACAAATGAAATATCTTCATTCATCACAGGTGGTATAATGGCATGATGGTAGCAGGGCGCAGGTATGAGACAAATCGTACTTGCTTTCCACAACTTTATTTTTCACCCATGGGTAAAGGAGCTCCTCGCTGGTCCGAGGCCTGATGATAATCGCCTGGACCAACCCAAGACAGTGGTGGCAGTGGTCTCTCCCCCCAGATGGGATGGGGTCTGTTAGCGGATCTCGTAGCGGGTCTCGTAGCGGGTCTGTCTTAGCATGCACTGCTGCCTCTATTTATTGGGGTCCACAAGAATAGATACAAAGAGGGAACCAGAAGGGTTCACTTCTGGAGGACTTTTAGACATACGACAGCAGTTCTCTGGGCGTGAGAAGCTGGAGAATCTGGCCGCTGCTACCCCTGACATCTTGGAGACAAACATGTCAGCCAGTGTCCAGCCCAGCGCCGCCACAGGAGGGAAGGAGTGGCCACAGCGGGAGACAATGGGACGAGAGAGAGAGAGAGAGAGAGAGAGAGAGAGAGAGAGAGAGAGAGAGAGAGAGAGAGAGAGAGAGAGAGAGAGAGAGAGAGAATAGTTACATGGCAAGGGATCGATAAAAATGAGAGCAAATATAATTCAGTAGGGAGGGATTTCCTCTTGGTTACATGTAGTCAAAGACCTCGTATAACAAAAGAAGGCTGATAGTCCTCTATGTCTTATCATTCATCTATCTATCCATTGATCCATCCATCCATGCATCCATCCATCCATCCATCCATCCATCCATCCACTCATTCATTCTCTCATCCATCCACAGATCAGTCCATTATTAATTCATTAATCCGTCCACCCATCCACCCACCCATCCATCCACCCACTCAACCACTCATCCATTCATCCACCCATCAATCCATCTGTCCATCCATCCCTCCATCCATTCATCCATCCATCCATCCACCCATTCACCCACCCACCCAACCATCCATCCATCCATCCATCCATCCATCCATCCACCCATCCATCTATCCATCCATCCATCCATCCATCCATCCATCCATCCATCCATCCATCCATCCATCCATCCATCCATTCCATCCTCCACCCAACCATCCATCCATCCATCCATCCATCCATCCATCCATCCATCCATCCATCCATCCATCCATCCATCCATCCATCCATCCTTCCTTCCTTCCTTCCTTCCTTCCTTCCTTTTATCTATCTGATTTCGAGGAAGAGGTCGGTGGTGTCAAACATGAGACCGAAGCCCGAACTAAGGTTCGCAAAGCCTGGGACAGCGCGGGTAAATGTGACCCTTCACCACAACATGGGCGCGTTGCTTAGCGCAAGTATTCTGCAAGAATCTCGCAGGAAACGCTAGGCGAGGACGTTGCCTACAGCGCCTTGTTCTCAAGGAGGCACTCGCTGCCAAGGAGGGAGGCCGAGGTAGTTCCGGATGCATTCTAGTAAACTAGAGATTTCGCCTACCGGCAAAAGTATCTCTAGCACTGTTGACATCACGTGATGGAAGGTTTTCAGCCAATTTATGCAAACGGAGGTCACACGAGAGGCTTGTGGGATAGCCGATGTGCTCCCTGACATACGCCGTTAAAGTAGTTCTAAGACTTTTTCGCACAAAACTCTTAACTTACTTTTGTTGAGACAACAAACAAGCGTTTATTCGATACAATAAAATGTTTGTGTTGAAATGGAAACAGGTTTTGACATCTGAATGATTTCTGTAAAAAGTGGAGAGAGAAATACTATCAGAACGAACTATTTTTGGCGCAAGGCTGTAATGCTAAGGGTCAAGCCTATTACGCATTCATTGCGAACTGTGCCAGAGTCAATACTACTGACTCGGGTTTACAGAATGTTCCGGATGTACCTCGCCGCGTGTAGCTGCAGAGGCCCGGATGAACCAAAATGGCGGAGATCGTGCCAATTCGGTTGCCGTTCATAGACGGCAGTACCTGTAATGTGCTTCTCACTGTCCGAGAATGGAAAAGTGTACGTGTACGGAAGTATTTGCTGTTTGAGTGTTAGTTTGTATATTTTGAAGAGTATGCATATAAGTTATTTCTGGACAAACACTATCGAACTTTTTTTCCGTTGCATACACGAAACACCATACACTTCCACTCTGAATTACGTCCATTGATTTGATCCGGAAGGAATCGAGGCACAATATTTTCTAAAAAATTGTCTAATAGTAAACCCGTGTTGCTTTCTTTTCTTTGAAAAAGTTTCCGTGCCATTCGAGATGTCACATTCGTATGTCGAGAAACTGCTGTGATGTCTGTATCGCCAGGTACTTATTTTAACGGCATTTTCTCATATGATCATAGGTTATTTTATGCTGTGACAAAATCGGGGAGGATCATTACTCTTCTCGATGTTAGTTGCCATGGGTCAATGGGTTCATGAATAAAATTCCTTTGAGTTCAAATCTGTTTTCTCCCCCCCCCCTCCCGTTCTCTCTCTCTCTCTCTCTCTCTCTCTCTCTCTTCTCTCTCTCTCTCTCTCTCTCTCTCTCTCTCTCTCCTCTCTCTCTCTCTCTCTCTCTCCCTCTCTCTCTCACTCTCTCTCTCTCTATGTGTGTCTCTGTCTCTCTCTCTGTCTCTCTCTCTCTCTCTGTCTGTCTGTCTGTCTGTCTGTCTGTCTGTCTCTCTCTCTCTCTCTCTCTCTCTCTCTCTCTGTCTCTCTGTCTGTCTCTCTGTCTCTCCTTTTCCTTGTTTCTTCCCATGGGTACCTTCCTTGCACCTCTCTTTTTCCCGCTGTGGTTTTCCGCAGGAAACTTCCTTCCCAATCTGTTCTATACGCGAGTTCGACCAATCAAAAACAAGCAAGGGGGAAACGAGACAGGGTGTGGACGATGGAGTTTTGGGGCGGGGAGAGAAGTTTGAGTAGGTGGGGAGCGGAGGTTGCGTGAGGGGGGTGGGGTGTTTTAGTGGAGGAGGTGGTAGGGCCAGAGACACTACAATATGGTATGGCGAAGAGATGTGGATGAGGCGGTGATTATTAGTCTCTTCAAAGCGTGTGCTGGCTGTTTATTTTAGATGCCCTCGCCCCCCTCGGTCTGCAGGTCGAGGTTACCGGGTTCGATCCTGACAGCAAAGCCGTGGAGAAGTTTTGTCCAGTTGGCTCCCAGAGGACGGAGTTTTAATAGGACATAACTACAGATGTGCGTCATTAAACTGTCTTCAGTATATTTGCCTCTTTACAAAAGAATTTGCGCAGTATAGTGCAGATACGAAACTTTCAGAATGTTTTTAAATCTCAACATGTTTGGAGTCATTAATTACAATTATTAAAAAAAATTATTTTGGCTCATCACTGGAAGTAAGTTTATTAACTATACCATGCTTCTCAGTTCGACGCTCACGCATGTATCTCCACAGTTAATATCTGACCGCATTCTGAACACAGAGATATAGTATCTCTGACACAGGTTGGTCACGTGACTTCGGCTCCACATTCCAATGATTTTACCAATCAAAATTCAACATGATCAAAAGACCATTGAGAGTAAAAAGAGACGATTCTATTTCACTCCAATTATTCATCCCGATAGATAAACACAAATTTGGTGTTCTAATAAAACTAATCTATGAGATTTTCAGGAAATCATTTGAGAACTACTTTTAGCTCGAACATCGTCTATAAGGTTGCAAACTGCCTTCAGCACGTGCGCTTGTCTTTGGAACTAGTCAGTATAAACGCATCGAAAAGGATTCCTATGGCTCCGGGCTGGTTTCGTGAATCTATGGTTATACTCTCGCAAGTAAATGCTTTCTGGCCGGAACCTGTGGTCTAACTGCCTTCACACTGTTTGACGAGCTGCTGAGTCCACACTTCGATCATTCGTGTATCGACTGATCTAGAAGTAGAAGGAAGATTTTACTCACTGTTGTCTCTGTGTTGAACGTTGATCGAGTCGAAGTTTCTTCTGTAGGAATCCGTCCGATTCCGAAGTTCGATATCATCGGAGAGCTCAGAAGCAGTTTTTCTAAGTTTAATCCTTCTAAGCATTCATTAAATTAATGATTCCTCATCAGTAAAAGCACTCAGCGGGTTTCTGGGCGTATCGTACTATCGGCCCAAAAGATTATCATTATGCAGACGGGATTGGTTGCCTTACTCGCACAATGAAGTATAATTGTTGCTGTTGTATTCAAAGTCCTTATATATATAATTAGTAGAGTTCACAATATTACACTCTTGTGATTCGAATTTTACCGCATACAAGTTTTACATTTATGGGAAATCGATGTTTAGAAAATGAACTGACGGAAAGATGGCTGCCAGTATCGAGTGTATCACAACAAGCGGAGGAATACACTCAACGATGTGATATGCCATTCAGCGTGGCTGAGACTCAGTGTTGAATGGTGGTATGCATGTTATGGAAGAATTAAGGCTATCACGTGACCAACCTGTTGCTGAGACTATATGCACTATAGTCTCAGCCACGCTGAATGATCTGACCGTAGATATCATATTCACAGATTACGATTTCTCAACACATTCTGCAAAGTTAAAGAAAAAATATAACAATATAAAGAAACAGAGGGATGAAAATTAGAAATAAAATTGGAGCCACTGAATTATTGTTTCATATTAATTTCAATTCTTAATTAGGTGTAACAAACGTGGTGATATGATACGAAATAAAGTGACTGTTATTTCAAGGAAACAATCAGCATAGTGACCAATGGTCCATTTCATAAACCGAAATTTATATTTGACAAAATAATAATTGTCATTCCTTAAAAAGAAAAAAGTGATTAGTTTGTGCTCTGAAATATAAATGATTTTAGGAGGGAAAAAAGAAAGGTGATTTTAAAAATTTAGGAAAACGGTACATATATATATATCTGTGTGTGTGTATGCGTGTGTGTGTGTGTGTGTGTGTGTGTGTGTGTGTGTGTGTGTGTGTGTGTGTGTGTGTGTGTGTTCATGCGGGCGCGCTCTTGCGCGTTTGTGTGTGTGCGAGCGTGCATGCGTACATGCAGGCATGCGTGTTTGTCCATGCATATCTGTGTGCATGTTTTGGTGCATTCTAACTCTTACCCTATCCCCATTCTCCAAAGATTAAAGCAAAAACAGAAAACGTCACCAAAGCCAACTCTGTGCAAAGTACGCACAAAATAAAATGCGAAAGAACGCGTCATCCTCATTAATGTTAAAGCTGCCCTCTGTGCTGCTGTCTCCATTCACACACACTTTCCATTCTTCTTCTTTCTCAACTCCCCCCACTCCTTCCCCCCCCCCCCCCCCCACACACACACACTTTCCCTAACTTCCCCTAACCCTCCTCCACCGGCCCCCCTACTCCCACCCCATCTCTTCCCTGCCCCCTTCCAGCTCCTCACCCACTCCAGCCCGTGCGTTGCAAAGGCAGGACGGCACCTGATTCAAGAAGACAACAAGTCTTGCCTGTGATGACGTCATACAGGGGACGATGCCCATTCGGCCAGCGACAGCAACACGCGCCCTCGGGAGGTCACGGGAGGTCACGGAGAGTCGGTCACAAACTGGATGGAGACAGAAGGTGTCAGCAGCCAGCCCTGTGGCGTGCGGTGTTAAAGGTGCTCTATGCCTGATGTTATGTTTCTCTCTCTCTCTCTCTCTCTCTCTCTCTCTCTCTCCTCCTCCTCTTTTTCTATGTTTCTCTTTCTCTCTCTATGTCTCTCTCTCTTTTTCTTTCTCCCTCCCTAAATCTCTCTCGCTCTTTCTCTTTCTCTGTGTCTCTCTTTCTCTCTCTCTGTCTCTCTTTTTCTTTCTCCATCCCCTCCCCCTCTCTCTCTCCTCCTCTTTCTATATATGTTTCTCTTTCTCTCTCTATGTCTCTCTCTTTTTTATACCTCCCTCTTTCTCTCTCTCTATATATCTCTCTCTCTATCTCTCTCTCTCTCTCTCTCTCTCTCTCTCTCTCTCTCTGGTTTTGTCTATCTGAAAAACTGGAAAACACACACACACACACACACACACACACACACACACACACACACACACACACACACACACACACACACACACACACACACACACACACACAAGGTAAATCGGTGCACATGGCCGGACCATCTTCCCTGCGAACAGGAACAAACGTGCGGAATACTTGAAATGTACCACTTTACATACAGCCCGTACAAAAAGAATCGTCCGATGGAAAATGCTCATTGCATAGTGTTTCTGTGATCGACTGCTTCTTACAGAGCCTGATAGGGCGAAGATCATTGACGCTAGGATTATGTCCAACATATGTGGTATGGCGTTGTTTTTCTGTTTGCGTGCAAGATGCCTCCTCGCACGAAGTTCTTAGAACGTATCCAGACACCGATGTTGCCGACAGCACTTCCGAAACATTACTAAGGGGATCTTCCCCAGTATCCATGTTGTAAATATGAAACATCGATATGCAAGCTACCAAAGGGCGACATTCACTGCAGCTGTGAAATTCCAAACTTCGAAAATCTCTTTCTGCAACGGTCTTGCTGCAGGACAGTTGTGTACACTACACAAAGCCCCTCGATGCCCCCCTCATCAATGGGAACCCCTGACTGTTGGGCTTTCGGGGCCTGCTCCAGTAGCTCAGCCAGAGCCTGCTCCAGTAGCTCAGCCAGGGGCCTGCTCCAGTAGCTCAGCCAGGGCCTGCTCCAGTAGCTCAGCCAGGGGCCTGCTCCAGTAGCTCAGCCAGGGGCCTGCTCCAGTAGCTCAGCCAGGGCCTGCTCCAGTAGCTCAGCCAGGGGCCTGCTCCAGTAGCTCAGCCAGGGGCCTGCTCCAGTAGCTCAGCCAGGGCCTGCTCCAGTAGCTCAGCCAGGGCCTGCTCCAGTAGCTCAGCCAGGGGCCTGCTCCAGTAGCTCAGCCAGGGCCTGCTCCAGTAGCTCAGCCAGGGGCCTGCTCCAGTAGCTCAGCCAGGGGCCTGCTCCAGTAGCTCAGCCAGGGGCCTGCTCCAATAGCTCAGCCAGGGCCTGCTCCAGTAGCTCAGCCAGGGCCTGCTCCAGTAGCTCAGCCAGGGGCCTGCTCCAGTATCTCAGCCAGGGGCCTGCTCCAGTAGCTCAGCCAGGGCCTGCTCCAGTAGCTCAGCCAGGGGCCTGCTCCAGTAGCTCAGCCAGGGGCCTGCTCCAGTAGCTCAGCCAGGGGCCTGCTCCAGTAGCTCAGCCAGGGCCTGCTCCAGTAGCTCAGCCAGGGGCCTGCTCCAGTAGCTCAGCCAGGGGCCTGCTCCAGTAGCTCAGCCAGGGCCTGCTCCAGTAGCTCAGCCAGGGCCTGCTCCAGTAGCTCAGCCAGGGGCCTGCTCCAGTAGCTCAGCCAGGGCCTGCTCCAGTACCTCAGCCAGGGGCCTGCTCCAGTAGCTCAGCCAGGGCCTGCTCCAGTAGCTCAGCCAGGGGCCTGCTCCAGTAGCTCAGCCAGGGGCCTGCTCCAGTAGCTCAGCCAGGGCCTGCTCCAGTAGCTCAGCCAGAGGCCTGCTGCAGTAGCTCAGCCAGGGGCCTGCTCCAGTACCTCAGCCAGAGCCTGCTCCAGTAGCTCAGCCAGGGCCTGCTCCAGTAGCTCAGCCAGGAGCCTGCTCCAGTAGCTCAGCCAGGGGCCTGCTCCAGTAGCTCAGCCAGGAGTCTGCTCCAGTAGCTCAGCCAGGGCCTGCTCCAGTAGCTCAGCCAGGGGCGGCCCCAAGCAGCCACAGAGGCTATGACGGGTGGACACCAGGACGTTTAAACCAACTTTGGAGATTTGAGTCTGACGCCTGCTCAACAACAAAAGTGGTCGCCAAACTGTATATCTAACTTCAGGAACATTTAATCGGAAAAATGTAAAAATCTGAAGCAAAATGTGTATCACCCACCCTCCCACCCCCCTGTAACCTGAGGCGACTGATCTTTTATTGAGCACGTGTCGTCTTCAGAAATTGTTTTAGTCCGAAAAAACGAACATGTTTTTACCTTTTCTTCCCAAAATATCAAAGTGTTTCCATGGTTTAAATGCAAAAGGAGAAGTATTCCTCCAAAGTAAAATAAAAATGTTGTTTTTCCCGTGATGAAAAATTCGTCCTCTGCACAAGTTTCTATTTTTTCGATACAGAAGAAGGAAGTGTTGTTACTTTAACAGGAGCGGGGGATGAACTGTCTTGCATGGGCAAACCCTATAAGAAGGAGATTGGCCTTTTAATGTTCCTCTGGAGAAATCCTGTTTTACGGTTATCTACTATGCTGGCACCCTTGTGGCCATGTTACTCGCAAGCATGTAACCAGTTCGAAGGCCAATGATGAAGTATGCATAGGCTTTCAACTGCTACTGTTTTTCATGCTTTTCCATCTTGCCTTTGCGAGTTAGGGGTGAGAAGAGACCCCCTGTGAGTTGGGGGTGAGAATAGACCCCCTGTGGGTTGGGGGTGCGAATATACCCCCTGTGGGTTGGGGGTCAGAATAGACCCCTGTGGGTTGGGGTCAGAATAGACCCCCTGTGGGTTGGGGGTCAGAATAGACCCCTGTGGGTTGGGGTCAGAATAGACCCCTGTGGGTTGGGGTCAGAATAGACTCCCTGTGGGTTGGGGGTGAGAAGAGACCCACCGCGTCTCCCTACGCGATTCGTAAGAGACGATTAACTAGATACATCGTGATTTGAATTGCGCAAAGTCTAAACTGTTCTTGAGATTTTCGTAATCACTGGCCTTGCATAGCCTACACAAGCCCATGGGCCGTAAAATATTTTCATCCATTTATCCATCGAACCTGCTCCAGAGATTTTGCGCTCGGAGGCCATAGAAAGCTCGCAAAGACTGACGGGAGTTGAAACTCAATTCGCCATCAACCTGTGTGGAGTGTTTTTGTAGACTCATTCCCTGCGTTCCGTTGCACTCTGCTTCATCTCTGATACAACGTAGCAAGTTGAGGAGTTTGATTGGTTGTTTTTTATTACTTTAAAAGCACATCATTAAAAGTACAGAGTTTTGGAGGCCCTCTTTGGATACATGAATCCCCAAATTGATTTCACATTCAGTTTAATCCCTCTTGATCTAATAAAATCATTAGGGTCGATTATCGTTGATAACAGAAGGGAGATGACCACCACCAGTCATAAAGGAAGGTCAAGGGAAATCCCAAAGTGTGTGTCATCTGCAACTTCGTTAAAGGCACGGGCATAAATGCCGACGTTTACTATATATATATATATATATATATATATATATATATATATATATTCCACTCCGCCACAATGATGAGAACACTAAAACATTCATTTCTTCGAAATTTGAAGGTAATCGGCATGTTTGCCACTTCCATGGTATGTAAACTCCATGGCTAGATGCATGTTTACCGTGCAAGTCGGTGGAGTGACTTCTATTTCATTCTGTTTAGTATGAGCCAATCAAATGCGACTACGGGCGCTGTAGTTTCACTTTTGCTAGGCACAGCAAGTGGCACTTTACTGTGAAGCAGTTAAGGCCGTGCTTAACGGGAGGCTTAGCGGTGCGAAAAGCCAAGAAGCTCAGAGCCTGTGTCATACTACGTCATCAAAACGTGCATTGTTCGCGCGCGAAAAGTCCCGAAGCCCGTCGGCTTCACAGCACTGCTTTGAAGCCAGGGGGTGCGAGCGAGCACTTGGCGCGGTCAATGGCGTCCACAATCCCTCGCTTCGAAACTTCTGTGCCTTACAATTTATCTGTTAAAAGTCGCGCAGTAACTTTACGACAACATTTGAATAACTTGGATAGTTTCGCATGAATACATGCCCCAAATACTCCTTGAATTATGTTTTGAGACCTATGTTCTCGCTTTATGTACAGCACCGGAAGTTTTGCTCTTATTTGATCACTCTTGTGTGAAGAAGATGAAGAAAAACCAGACAACTACAGAAAACAATCAGCAAAGATGGACGAGACGGGTGCGCAACCGTGCATGACGAAGGAAGAGGAGGAGCAGTTCATAGAATTATGGGCGGAGCAAATGAAACAAACAGCGCAGTTGCCAGTAATTCATCGCCACTTGACTCAGCGCTGAAGTTTACGGTTGTCATCTCTGTTGTCATCACTACGATGTTGACATCCGGTTATATCACGTGACCGACTGTGAAGCAGGCTCGTGGACATCCACCAATGAAGCAAGAAGCCGAGGAGACCAATGCGAAGCCGTGACTCGGGGGCTCTGGGCTTCTTGGCTTTCCGCACTGCGAAGCCTCCCGTTAAGCACGGCCCTTAGAGCGCCTTCTGAGATGCTCCAGCTGCTGCGCGACCTTGACAGGAAGTTGACCTCTGCCACTGGGTGAAACGTCACAAAAGATTGTGTATCATTGATAATCGACCCTAATGTTTTTATTAAGTCGTTTCTTCGATCAAGAGGGATACATTTGATTGTGAAATAATTTGGGGATTCGTGTATTCAAAGAGGGCCTCCAAAACCCTATACGTTTAATGATAAAATGCTTTTAAAGTTATTAGATAAAACCAACCAATCAAAACTCCTGAGGCTGCTACACCGTAGCAGAGATGAAGCAGAGTGCAACGGAACGCAGGGTAAGCCACCGGGTGAAACGTCACGTAAGATTGTGTATCAATGATAATCTACTCTACTGCTTATACATGTATTAAGTCGTCTCTTCGATCAAGAAGAATCAAATTCAATGTGATTTGGGGATTCATGTATCCCAAGAGGGCCTCCAAATCCCTCTACTGTTAATGATGATGTGCAACCCACTAAATCAAAATCAATACGCATGAGCCGTGACAATCACCATCACCACCACTACCATCACCACAGCAAGCATCACCACCACCATTACCACCCCCACCATCACGCCCACCCAACCACACCACCTACCCACACCACCCTCCATCCCCATCCACCGCCATCACCACCAAAAAACCATCACCACCACCACCACCACACCCACCACCACCACCACCATCACCACCACCCACCACATCACCGCAATCACCACCACCATCACCACCACCCCACCACCCAGAACCACTACCACCACCCACCACCACCACCACCACCACTCCGCACTCAGCCACCCCTACACCCACCACCACCACCACGCCCACCCACCACCACCACGACCATAACCACGCGACCACCCCCCATTACCACCATTACACCACCACACCACCAACCCAACAACACCCACACAACCACCAACACCAACACCACCCCGTCACACCCAAACCACCACCACCACCACCACCACCATCACCACCACCACCACCACCCACCACCACCACCAATACAACTGTGTCCAAATCAGTAGGTGCTGCAGTGTACAGTTTTTGCATTCTCTGATTATTGTCTAGAGGACAAAGTGTCGTTTTGAAGCTTGCGAATCTCTGGATAGCTGCCTTCCTCTGTAGAGCCCCCTGTGGGTTGAGGGGAAGAATTGACCCACCGCGTCTCCCTACGCGATTCGTAAGATGCGAATAACTAGGGACACCATGATTTGATTTGCGTGTACTCCAAACTCTTCGTGATCTATCTGCTTAATGTCCCCACATAGCCTACAAAGGCTGATAGGCCGTAAAACACCATCCATCCACCCATCCATCCTCTGTAGCAGTGCGGTTGGAAGCCTATTTTGCTCCAATACGCTATCTCAGTGCCATCCCCCTGTGGGTTCGGGGTAAGAATTAACCCACCGCGTCTCCATACAGGATTCGTAAAAGGCGAATATCTAGGGACACCGTGACTTGATTTGTGTTTACAATGAACTGTTTGAGTGACTTTCGTGCTGAATGGCCTCACATAGCCTACAAAGGCTGATAGGCCGTAAAACACCATCCATACATCTCAGTGCCGCGTGACTTCACATATGCAATAAAGAAACTTGTGTAATACTTGACATGCATGTACGTGGTCGAAGAGGGAGAGAGAGAGAGAGAGAGAGAGAGAGAGAGAGAGAGAGATAGATAGATAGAGAGAGAGAGAGAGAGAGAGAGAGAGAGAGAGAGAGAGAGAGAGAGCGAAACAGACAGGCGGACGGGTAAGTAGATGGACGGACGGACAAACAGGCAGGCTGTCGGACAGGTAGACAGGTAAACAGATGAACCAATGAAGGGACGGACGGACAGGCAAACGGGCGGAAAGATGGATAGATTGATAAATGACAGGTAATAAGAGAGAACGTGCAGTATTTAAGTCATTAAAAAAGATACATCGGTCATGTTTTTAAATTGCCCGCTTACTTTGATTAATGTTTTGCAGTAAAGAACAGTTAATTGCTTTCTCTATCCAGTTACGCAACATCTTTTCAGAAAAAGAGGAAAGCTGTTACTAAGGAAGAGGAGGAGGGGAAAAGAGGGGGAGGGATGGGGGGGGGGGGGGGGGGGGGGGGGGGAGGCCTGAGAAATGAAGGGCGGACAAGGGGGAAAAATCACAGTCATATTTAATTAATAAAGGGTGATGGGGAGGGTAGGAAGGAGGATGACAGGGGAGAAAATCTCAGATCATATTTACTTAATGACGGGTGATGTGGAGGGGGGAGGAAGGAGGGGAGCGCGATAGCAATCAAGCTCAATACGCGTAAGAAACGCAGAAGATGAGAACAAGCAAGAGAAGATAGAGGGAGCAAGAGAAGATAGAGCGAGCAAGAGAAGATAGAGCGAGCAAGAGAAGATAGAGCGAGCAAGAGAAGATAGAGGGAGCAAGAGAAGATAGAGCGAGCAAGAGAAGATAGAGCGAGCAAGAGAAGATAGAGCGAGCAAGAGAAGATAGAGCGAGCAAGAGAAGATAGAGCGAGCAAGAGAAGATAGAGCGAGCGAGAGAAGATATAGCGAGCAAGAGAAGATAGAGCGAGCGAACATCGATTAAGGAAAGAAAGAAAAATGGAGTACTGGTGTACGTGGGACTGGAGAGAGAGAGAGAGAGAGAGAGAGAGAGAGAGAGAGAGAGAGAGAGAGAGAGAGAGAGAGATCACCTATAGGCAGAGTGCGTATGCAACACAGCAATGGAGGGGTGGTGGGAGTGGGGTTTGAGCCTCTCTCTACCTGTTCTCTAACTAGAGGCAGCAGTAGCGCCGGTAACGTCACTGCTGGTGAGGGCGAGAGGTCACGCCTAAAATAGAACACATCCTGCAGGCGAGAAGGCGAGTTCCGGCAGTCAGGTTCATGAAAGATGGTCAGCAACCACCACTCGACGTCAAGGTCAGCATAACTGTCAATCACATATGCCCCCCTTCCCCCACCTCTTCACTCCTCCCTTCTTCCACTTCTCTGCTGTATTATCTTTGTTCCTCTTCATTCCACTCCCCACACTCAGCTTCCATCTCTAATCAGAGGATCAACAAAACATTGTTGGGGCCATGAACTGGACTCCATTTGTGGCACAGAATGTAGGCCGAGGACACTTCCCATGATTCCATTTTGCAATGAGCCTAATTGCCAGACACGGCCATGTGATATGAGGTAGGGTGGGTCGTGGGTGTTGGTGTGGGGTAGGGTGGGTCGTGGGTATTGGTGTGGGGTAGGGTGGGTCGTGGGTATTGGTGTGGGGTAGGGTGGGTCGTGGGTATTGGTGTGGGGTAGGGTGGGAGTATTGGTGTGATGTAGGGTGGGAGTATTGGTGTGAGGTAGGGTGGGTCGTGGGTATTGGTGTGGGGTAGGGTGGGTCGTGGGTATTGGTGTTGGGTAGGGTGGGTCGTGGGTGTTGGTGTGAGGTAGGGTGGGGGTATTGGTGTGAGGTAGGGTGGGTCGTGGGTATTGGTGTGGGGTAGGGTGGGTCGTGGGTATTGGTGTGGGGTAGGGTAGGGTGGGTCGTGGGTATTGGTGTGGGGTAGGGTGGGTCGTGGGTATTGGTGGGAGGAGAGGAAGGGGAGAGGGGGGGTGGGGGGATGGGAGGGGGGTTGTGTGGAGGGAAGAAGCAGAATAGGAATGGAGGATGTGAGAGACAGCAGGGAAGAGAAATAAGGGGAGAGCATAAAATGAGGTCCTTTGACCGACATAATAAGAGCCACAACAGTTGTAAATAATAGGCAGGTGTCCACACACACAACACACACACGACAAACACACCACAGCACACACACACACACACACACAGAGAGAGAGAGAGAGAGAGAGAGAGAGAGAGAGAGATCGGCATATTTTACATTAATTCAACAGTAAATGTCTCTCATCATATATTTCGTTACAGATATTACACATTAGGTCCTTTGCTTCATTGTAATCATAACGTTGATTGACTTTTAGCGCAACAATACCTGTTCGAAACCTTCAATTGGTCAGAGAAGTTAAGTTTTTTACCTGACCAAATACATTTCTGATGTCAGCATACACCACCCGATTCATTACCACACATGTCCATTAACCGAGCTTACAACAACGTTATCTAGTAACCTAGGCAAGACCAATTTTTTTTTTTTGTTCCCCCCCTTTGTTTCGGTTATATTGGAGTTTTTTAGCTTCAACATTACATAGGCTTGATTAGGTAGCCTATGGAACGACATATTTGACAGTCTTAGCCACTATTCGTGTCACAAACAAATGTACGTGCAGACTAAGTAATATAATACACACATACCCCATTGGTGTTCAGAGAGAGAGAGAGAGAGGACCGAGAGAGATAGAGAGACGAGAGAGGAGAGAGAGCGAAGGGAAAGAGAGAGAGACAGAGAAAGAGAGAGAGAGAGGAGGGGAGGAGAGGAGGGGGGTGGGGGGGGGGGGAAGGTGTATGCAACTCAGGAGGGTGGGGGGAGGCTGTGGGTGAGACTGGATTAATCAGGTCAAGGAAACTGTGACCTCGCAGAGAGAAGCTCATTCAGAATAGTGGCTAACACTAGACGAACTCGTGGGTCCGGTACATGGAGGGGAGAGAGAGAGAGAGAGAGAGAGAGAGAGAGAGAGAGAGAGAGAGAGAGAGAGAGAGAGAGAGACAGGCAGACACACATATGTGCTTGCACACATACAGACACACACACACTCACACACACACACACACACACACACACACACACACACACACACACACACACACACACACACACACACACACACACACACACACCACACACACACACACACACACACAACACACACACACACACACACACACACACACACACACACACACACACACACACACACACACACACACACTCACACACACACGGACTGATACATACACGAGAAAACGTACACACGGAAAGACACTACATCCACCACCACCCTCACCACCACATCCACCACCGCATCCACCACCACCATCACATCCACCACACCCACCACACCACATCCACCACCACATCCACCACCACCACATCCACCACCACATCCACCACCACCACATCCACCACCACATCCACCACCACATCCACCACCACATCCACCACCACATCCACCACCACATCCACCACCACATCCACCACCACCACATCCACCACCACATCCACCACCACCACATCCATCACCACATCCACACCACCACACCACATCCACCACCACATCCACCACCACATCCACCACCACATCCATCACCACATCCACCACCACCACATCACCACCACCACATCCACCACCACCACATCCACCACCACATCCACCACCACATCCACCACCACCACATCCACCACCACATCCACCACCACCACATCCACCACCACATCCACCACCACCACATCCACTACCACATCCACTACCACCACATCCACCACCTCATCCACCACCACCGCATTCACCACCACATCCACCACCACATCCACCACCACATCCACCACCGCATCCACCACCACCATCACATCCAACACCACCCCACCCACCACCATCATCACATCCACCACCACCATCACATTCACCACCACATCCAACACCACCCCACCCACCACCATCATCACATCCACCACCACCATCACATTCACCACCACACCCAACACCATCCCACCCACCACCACCATCACATCCACCACCACCGCCACATCCACCACCACATCCACCACCACCACATTCAGCACCACCACATCCACCACCACCACATTCACCACCACCTCATCCAGTACCACATCCACTACCACCACATCCACCTCCTCATCCATCCAGCACCACATCCACTCCCACACATCCACCCCCACATCCACCACCACACCACCACCGCATCCACCACCACATCCCCCACCGACATCCACCACGATCATCCACCACCGCATCCAAACTCACCACATCCACCACCCATAATCCACCACCATATCCACCACCACATCCACCACCACATCCACCACCATATCCACCACCGCACCCACCACCACCACTCCACCACCACAGCCAGCTCACCACATCCACCACCACAATCCACCAACGCACATCCACCACCACCACATTCCACCGACCACATCCACCACCACCCCCCACCACCACATCCACCACCACCACATCCACCACCCATCCACCACGCATCCTACACCACATCCACCACCCCATCCACCATCACATTACACCACCACTCAACAACACATCCACGCACCACAAAATAACCCACTCCACACATCCAATCAATCCACACAATCCAACAAATCCACCCCACAACCAACAATCACACACACAAACAGAACCACTACACGCACACATTCCACTCACCACCACAATCACACCACCCAACAACCACCACAACATATCCACACCCACACAAGCCACCACCAGATCGACAGACACAGATCCACAACACAACAGTCCACCCACCGCAACCACAACCCACCAACCAACACCACCAAGAAAACATCCGACCCGCATCGCATCACAAACACCACACGCACAACAAAAAACACACTAACAACACAATCACGACCACCGCAATCCACCACCACACACAACCCACCAAAAAACAACCAAAAACCACCAGCAATCCACACACACCCACACCGCACCACCATCATCCAATCCACCACACAGCAATGCCCACCACCATCATCCTCAAGTACCACACCAAAAACAATCAACACAAAGCCAACACACAACACGACGATCGCTCACCACCATCAAAAAAAAATACCAAACAGACACGCATCCGAAGCACCACACCACACCCACACACCAAATCATCACATCCACCATCACATCCAACACCACCCCACCCACCACCATCATCACATCCACCACCACCATCACATTCACCACCACATCCAACACCACCCCACCCACCACCATCCAACACCACCCCACCCACCACCATCATCACATCCACCACCACATCCAACACCACCCCACCCACCACCATCATCACATCCACCACCACCATCACATCCACCACCACATCCAACACCACCCTACTCACCACCATCATCACATTCACCACCACATCCAACACCATCCCACCCACAACCACCATCACATCCACCACCACCATCACATTCACCACCACATCCAACACCACCCCACCCACCACCACCATCACATCCACCACCACCATCACATTCACCACCACATCCAACACCACCCCACCCACAACCACCATCACATTCACCACCACATCCACCACCACCATCACATCCACCCCCACCGCCACATCCACCACCACATTCACCACCACCACACCACCCACCCACCACATCCACCACCACATCCACCACCACCGCCACATCCACCACCACCTCATTCACCACCACATCAACCACCACCCCACCCACCTCCACCACCACATCCACCACCACCGCCAAATCCACCACCACCACCGCATCCACCACCACCACCACCACCACCACATCCACCACCACCACCACCACCACCACATCCACCACCAACACCACATCTACCACCACCACCACCACCACATCCACCACCACCACCACATTCACCACCACCACCACGACCACATCCACCACCGCATCCACCACCACATCCAACACCACCATACCCACCACCATCATCACATCCACCACCACCATCACATCCACCACCACATCCACTACCGCATCCACCACCACATCCAACACCACCCCACCCACCACCATCACATTCATCACCACATCCAGGCAAGCAACACACGCCCGCCGCAAAAAAAAAAAACCCGGGCAAGACCACCGCATCCACCAACCGGCATCCACCACCGCATCCACGCACCGCATCCACCACCGCATACCACCACCGCATCGCACCACCGCATCCACCACGCATCCCATCCACCACCATCACATTCACCACCACATCCACCACCGCATCCACCACCATCACATCCACCACCACATCCACCACCACATCCACCACCATCACATTCACCACCACATCCACCACCGCATCCACCACCGCATCCACCACAACATCCACCACCGCATCCACCACCACATTCACCACCACATCCAACACCACCCCACCCACCACCACCATCACATCCACCACCACCGCCACATCCACCACAACCCCCACCACCTCCACATCCACCACCCCATCCACCACCACCACATCCACCACCACCACATCCACCACCGCATCCACCACCATATCCACCACCGCATCCACCACCACATCCACCACCCAATCCACCACCAACCACCACAACCAACCACCACCATCCACATCCACCACCACCATCACATCCACACGACGCCACATCACCAACCACCATCGACCGCCAATCCATCCACTACACCACATCCACCACCCATTCACAACCACCAATCCACCGACCACATCCACCCCCCCCCCCCCCCCCCCCCCTCCCCCCCCCCCCCCACCACCACATCCACCACCACATCCACCACCACCACATCCATCACCACACCCACCACCACCACATCCACCACCACAATCCGCCACCCACCAACATCCATCACCACATCCACCACCCACCACATCCATCACCACATCCACCACCACCACAACATCCACCACCACATCCACCACCACCATCCACGCACATCCACCACCACCTCATCCACCACCACATCCACCACCACCACATCCACCACCACATCCACCACCACCACATCCACTACCACAACTCCCTCCCACCACCACATCCATCACCACACATCCACCACTCACCACATCCACCACCACATCCACCACTACATCCACCACCACATCCACCACCACATCCACCACCACATC
>JAWQFJ010019951.1:120000-125000 GCA_034096865.1 Theodoxus fluviatilis | reverse complement strand
CATTTGTAGAAGAAGTCCTCTCCAATCTGGATAAGAGATTTCCTGATGCGGAGCTGCTCCAGACATTCAACGTACGTTCTAGCTATGAGGCCGATTTCATTTGTTGACAAGATCAAGCTAGCTGGATGACTGGGGCATGGAACAAATGGAGAAACTTTTTCAACAGTTTGCTGACGAGAAGACCCACTTCTCGGTCTGCAAGGGCCAGAACGGCTCACTGAAAACTCCTCAGCCGTTCATCAACAGAGACGAGACTTGGCAAGAATGGAGGCTGCTCAAGAGAACAGTTCTCAGTGAACACTTTCCCAGAGATGATTTCGTCACCCTTTGGCAGATGATCGCCAAATTCTACCCTGCAGCTGATGAATTTCCAAATTTAAAGAAGCTGACAGCTGTGGCCCTGACCCTGCCCATCCACACAGCAGACTGTGAAAGATTGTTCTCTGTGCAAAACTACGTCCAAACACAGAGGAGGAGAGCACTCTCTAGCACACACTGTGACCAGCTGATGAGGGTGTGCATTGATGGACCTATCTTCCAGGTGTGGGCGGAAAGTCGCAACCGCTACCTGTTCAAGAAGAACTAGGGCATGAGACTGTCCTAGGTCCTATTGATGGAGTTATTCAGAAGGAAATACTGTGGACTGTTGTGTATTTGTGTGTGTAATTTGCTGGATGTCAAATAAACAAGTTGAGACTAAACTCTTTGGACTCGCTGCAACATTTTTGTGGTGTGTATGTGTGTAGAGGAGTGATTTTGTGTTGTGTTTGACTGGTTGAAGCACAGCTCTGTTACATTTCATTGTGTTAGTCCCTAAAACCAAGTTTGTTTAAACAAAACATCATGCTACCAAGAAAGAATAGATTGGTTTTTGAGTGACCATGACTCTGTGTGCACACAACGACATGTTAAAAGAGACAATAAAACAACTGAAAGACACACAGCTTGACATGTGTTTGTCTATTATTTTATTTTTTGCTTTTTTAATTATTCATTTGTGTGGGTATGGGGGGCTGGGGGCTGTAGGGGTGTCATGTGTGGGGTGGAGGGTCATTCTGTTTGAAGTGAAGGTTCGATTGTTAATGACCCATGTTTTTCAAAATTGACCCATCATTTTGCCTGGCCATGGGTCATTGGGCCTATGAAGTCTGAAAACAATCTGAAGCACTGCACTATCACCACCACCACCACCACTACCACCACCACTATCACCACCACCACCACCATTACGACCACCATTGCCATTACCATCACCACCACTATCACCACCACTATCACCACCACTATCACCACCACTGCCACCACCAACTCCACGACCACCACTGCCACCACCAGCAACTCCACCACCACCACCACCCATCACCCACCACCACCACCCATCACTACCACCACCCCTCCCCCCACCAGCACCACCACCACTACCACCACCAATGCAGATAGTCCCGTACCCATAAATGGCTTGCTTTATCACTTTCACTTCGGCCGAGTCACTTTCTGATGAGGGCTGCTGGATGGTGATGATGGTGGCACCAATGCTGCAAAAACAGACAAAAGAATGAATGATAGAAAAAAAGAATGAACGAATGAATGAACGAATGTACAAATGAATAAATGAATGAATGGATGGATGGATGGATGGATGGATGGATGGATGGATGGATGGATGGATGATGAATGAATGAATGAATGAATGAATGCATGCATGAATAACACTTTTACAGCATATCAGCCTCTGCAAGCTATAAACGACCACTGATAAAGAAAAGTACACGAACCAGTTAGAGCAGGTCTCTTGCTATTTTCCGAGTAATTTGCTAAGTTTTACATGCTGTGTTGGGGGGAGACATGGTGGGTCTATACTTACCCACAACCCACGTAATTGATATTTAAATATAATGTGCTTCAACCCAGTGACTATCCATGCATAATATCAAAATCACCTATCATTCCATCTCTAACTAAAGTATTGTAATGAAGAAGGGCGTGTGCCCGAAAGAGTTTGATTTTGGTGTTTGTCGTGTGTTTGTTTCTTATTGATAGTAAAGTATTGTAATGGATGGATGGATGGATGGATGGATGGATATATGGATGGATGGATAATGTTTTACGGCCTATCAGCCTTTGTAGGCTATGTAAGGCCATTAAAGCACAAAAATCACTAGAACAGTTTAGAGTAAATGCTAATCAAGTAACGGTGTCCCTAGTTACTCGCCTCTTACGAATCGCGTAGGGAGACGCGGTGAGTCAATTCATACCCCGAACCCACTGGGTGTAACTATTGAGATTGCACCTGTGCTAACTCCACATTGAATGAAAATGATTATGTTGGAAGTGACAATTAATATTTCAGCAATGATATCTATTGTGCCATACACATTTCATCTCAAAAGGCACACACAGCTTTTAACCAATCAAATACATTCTTTTAATTAAAAAGTTATGGCACTCAATCATTCAAGGCATTTAAAACCACTGCCATATGAGTCATCATCAAAGACAATTTCCAGCTCTAAAATTGTAAATCACAAAAAGTAGTAAAAGTTGGGGAAAACATTCAAACACAACCCACAGACATCTGTACAAGCTTCTGACATCATTGTGCCCGTTTCCAATTTCACCAACGTCACCATGCCTGTTTCCAATTTCACCAATGTCACCATGCCCATTTCCAATTTCACCAATGTCACCGTGCCCGTTTCCAATATCACCAATGTCACCGTGCCCATTTCCAATTTCACCAATGTCACCATGCCCGTTTCCAATTTCACCATGTCACCATGCCCGTTTCCAATTTCACCAATGTCACCATGCCCGTTTCCAATTTCACCAACGTCACCATGCATGTTTTCAATTTCACCAACGTCACCGTGCCCGTTTCCAATTTCACCAACGTCACCATGCCCGTTTCCAATTTCACCAATGTCACCATGCCCGTTTCCAATTTCACCAATGTCACCATGCCTGTTTCCAATTTCACCAATGTTGCCATGCATGATAAAACAACACTCATTTTGGAAAAATGACAAAATGAAGTATTTCAACCACAATATTAAATATTCATTCACTCATATCCCATTAAAAAAACCCAACATATTCATGAAGGGAATCCTTAATCTTTTATAGTAATCTGTATTGCAAAGCTGTGGAGAGCAAATACATCATTTAGTGCGCTGCTTACTTTTCTCAGCTTTTGCTTTAAAAAATATTTTGCCAATTTTAGCCTAGTTTCTCTTGCACTGTCACAAATATTCCTACGTTCCTAGGATGCATCATTTATGTGTTTCTGCATCAGTTCACTGAAGAAGGGCATGTGCCCGAAAGCCTTTGATTTTGGTGTTTGTCGTGGTGTTTTTTTTCTTATTTATAGAAATATTCCTTCCTACGTTGTAACACATCCAAACATCAGCAATCTAAGAGAACTTTGCAATTATGGGAAGGTTGTTAGTCTGTCAGTGTCACAATCTTGCTCCCAACATCACATTTCAGTTAGCACTGCCAAGCAGAGAAAAATTAGGGGGAGTGGCATTTCATTGAACTCTTTTACGCGGATGGCTGCCATCTGTGGCCAAAAAAAAAAGATTTTAATTTAAAAAGTGTTTAACAATACTCCAGCTCCCCCTCTCCCTCTCTCCATCCTGCTTGCGTCCTTCCTTTGATTTCAGAATCTCAACATTCACTTTCAGCCCTAGTGTGCATGCACTGACATGCACAGATGTGCGCTCCGCATGAGTGCACCTCTCCTTGATGCAGTCTGCCGAGTGTCTGAATTTCAGGAGCGTTCTGATTTTAGCTGAATGATTGAAATGGTTTGGGGTGGAATGACAGGCAAGCAGATGGGTAGGCAGACACACAGTCAGACAGGCAGACAGACAGACAGACAGACACACAGGCAGACATACAGACAGACAGACAGACAGACAGACAGACAGACAGACAGACAGACAGACAGACAGACAGACAGACAGACAGACAGACAGACACACAGACAGACAGACAGACAGACAGTCAGACAGACAGACAGACAGACAAACAGACAGACACACAGACAGAAACACAGACACACAGACAGACACACAGTAAGACAGACACACAGTCACACAGACTCACAGACAGACACATAGACAGACAGAGAGACAGACAGACAGCCAGCCAGCCAGCCAGCCAGCCAGCAAGCCAGCCAGCAAGCCAGCTAGCCAGCTAGCCAGCCAGCCACACAGCCACCCACACAGACAGACACACAGACAGACAGAGACAGACAGAGACACCCACCCAGCCAGCCAGCCAGCCAGCCAGCCAGCCAGCCACACAGACAGAGACAGCCAGAAAGGTAGGCAGGCAGGCAGACATGCAGGCAGGCAGGCAAGCAGGCAGGCAGGCAGGCAGGCAGGCAGGCAGGCAGACAGACAGACAGACAGACAGGCAGACACACAGTCAGACAGGCTGGCAGGCAGGCAGACACATACTTAAGAATATAAAAAAATTGTCTCTCCCGCCCTCCCTCTGTTTAACTACACAAGTATGCATTCATGCATGCATGTCACACTAGAGACAGAAAACCCAGGTCTGTTGCTCACCTGGAGGTGGGAGAGGGTGAGTGGGGGGAGGGGGGGGAGGCTTGGCTGAGGAGCTGGGACTCCTGATAGGAGGGGAGTTGTGACTGCGGCACCACAGACATTCTTGTCTTGCATCGGTCTGCCTGGCGCCTCTCTATAAATAGGGCAGCAAGAATACAGTCCTGAGCAAGTTTTCCTGAGTATATATATATATATATATGTGTGTGGCAAAAAACAAAAATAATCAAACAGAAAGTTGTGGTTATGGTAACATGACCAAAACAAATGTGGGTGGGTGGATAGATGGATGGATGGATGGGTAAGTGGATGGAGGGAGAGAGCGAGGGAGGGATTATGGATAGATGGATGGATAGATGGATGGATGGATGGATGGATGGAGGATGGATGGAGGATGGATGGGTGGATGGGTGGGTGGATGGATGGAGG
>JAWQFJ010019951.1:112500-115000 GCA_034096865.1 Theodoxus fluviatilis | reverse complement strand
ATGTAATATGCAGGGCCGGCTATGCGTATATCTGGAGAAATGGAGGCACTACTACTGAGAGAAGTTTTCTTGTAAACTTGAAAAATAGGCTGCAAGACTGCTATAGGCAGAGTTGGAACAGCAGAATTCGTGAAAGTGAAAGATTCAGAATGTTTCGATCCTTCAAAAGAACATTAGAAAGTGAAAAATACTTAGAATACATTGAGATTAAAAAATTCAGAGATGTATTTATCCGGTTTAGATTTGGAGTGAATGATTTACTTATTAATAAACAATTTATGCGCAGCCACAATATAGACCAACATTGCCTCCTTTGTGGTGAGATTGAGAATGAGAAACATTTTCTATTTTATTGTCCTTTGTCTAATGATCTACGTAATAAATACATAAATGAATACATCAAATGTCCAGAAGCTGCTGATGCCACCTTTTTAATAGATGGACGTGGATACATGAAAACACGCAAGGTAGCAATGTATCTTTATTATGCCTTTCGATTACGAGACCAATTTCTTGCTAGTTTAGAATATGACCATGAACAATAATGTTATGATGAAAGAATGTGCGTTAATACTATTTTTATACTGTTTCCATTGTTTGATTGTTACCGATATGTACTAGCCAATGTGTTCACTTGGATTGTACACCTTGTTTCAAATTGTGGCTTAAGTATACTGAGTCCTAAAAAAGAAGCAAGTCATGTACATGTATGTATTGTTGTGATGGGCCGGTGGCCTAAACAATAAAATCAATAAAATCAATCTCTCTCTCTCTCTCTCTCTCTCTATCTATCTAGCTATCTATATCTCTTTCTTGATGCAGGGCCGATAGAAAAGGTGAAAGAACACAAAGTGCTTGGGGTGATGATTGACGAACAGTTAGACTGGAACTCACACATAAATCTGATGTGCAAAAATATTTCAAGCAATCTCTTTCTACTGTCAAAGCTGAGGCACTTTGTAGACACGGAAACCTGCAAAATCTTTTTCAGTGCCCACATCCTATCACACATCAACTATGCATCAACATTGTGGGATAACTGTAGTGAAACTAATTTAAAGAGAGTTAATTCACTATACAGAAGAGCTTCTAAGCTTATGATCCCAAATAAATTTCTCAGCGCTGAAAGGAAATTGGAAATGCTTAACATTTTGCCTCTCCATAAGCATCTGCAGCTCAATAAGTGTGTGCTTGTGAAAAAGGTAAAAGATGGCCGAACACCAGAATATCTACCAAACTATTTGAGCAGTCATCATTCAGAGGACGTGACAAATTTATCCTGCCTCAGCCTCGCATCGATTTGTTCAAATCGAGCCTATCTTACTCTGGGGCTGCTCTGTGGAATACACTGCCTGATGACATAAAATGTATCAAATCTTTGCCTATGTTCAAAGACAAAATTCGCATTATTCTCAGACAGCATCCTATGACATAGTTTTCCACGCTTTCATCCGACGTCTAGACAGTGGAACGGCTTAAGTGTGTACCCTATATTGTCCATTCTTCACATATGCTTAATTCAGGCCACCCCTGGCTGAACTATTGGAGGGGTTCCGGCTTATTGGGGGTGGGGGAGTAGGGGAGGGAGTGTACATCAAAAGGCTTTGGCCTACATGTATGTTATAAGTTTTTAACATTTGGATGTTTAGAAAATTGGTTTTTTATGTATATGTCATTGTAGTTAGGTCCTTCCATATTTCAATTTTGCTTATCTCGTACACTATCTACCCATTTTAGTATGCTTAAGAAATTGTACATGTATAATTCTTGCGATAATTAGACTGACTCTCTCTCTCTCTCTCTCTCTCTCTCTCTCTCTCTCTCTCTCTCTCTCTCTCTCTCTCTCTCTCTCTCTCTCTCTCTCCCTCCCTCCCTCCCTCCTCTTACTCTCATACTCTCTTCCCTTCCTCCCCCCGGCTCCCCCCCCCCTCTCTCTGTCTCTGTCTCTGTCTCTCTCTCTGTCTCTCTCTCTCTCTCTCTCTCTCTCTCTCTCTCTCTCTCTCTCTCTTACTACACTTGAATAGTTTGCCTCAAGGGCTGAATGTAAGAAAGGCACTACTGTTTAATTCACTACCCTTGTAAAATAAAGTTCGTTCGTTCGTTCTCTCTCTCTCTCTCTCTCTCTCTCTCTCCTCCCCTACTCGTCCCCCCCCTCTCTCTCTCTCTCTCTCTCTCTCTCTCTCTCTCTCTCTCTCTCTCTCTCTCTCTCGTTTCACCCATGCCAACTCACCGTCTCAAAACAACGCCAACTCACACGAACCTACTGCTGTTCCCCTCCCTTCCTGCTCCAAAGCCCTCCCCTTCACCCTTAACCCCCTTCCCTCCCCCTCCCCCTCCTCCCAACCCCTCACCACTCCCGCCCACCCGGCCCCACCCCCCACTACCGCCCTCTCTTTTTCTCTTTTCCCCCCTACCTTCCCCCTCTTTCCGTGGTATCCCTTCCCGGCGGACATCCTCTTCACTTCATCTACTTCAACCCACCAAGCACATCCCCACCTAA
>JAWQFJ010019951.1:97500-107500 GCA_034096865.1 Theodoxus fluviatilis | reverse complement strand
CCCCTATTCAGCCGGAACTTGTGGGTTGGGCTTTAGGGGCCACACAGGTAGATAAACCCAGAACGAACCCAGTCAGCTTGGTTGTTCTTCGCTCACCTCTTGTGGTGATGATGACAATGTATCACCCACTAAAAAAGTTGCCACAATATAGAACTAGAGAGCAAGCTGAGGGTGCAAACCCACGCCAAGCAACCACAATTTCTCTTCTATGACCTCTATGACCTGTATAATTGATTCAGGCAGGATGTTCTGCTAGCCAGGCCTGTATGATTCAGGCAGGATGTTCTGCTAGCCAGGCCTGTATGATTCAGGCAGGATGTTCTGCTAGCCAGGCCTGTATGATTCAGGCAGGATGTTCTGCTAGCCAGGCCTGTATGATTCAGGCAGGATGTTCTGCTAGCCAGGCCTGACGCTACGAAGTTGAGTTTATCTTTGTGGCTGGAAGCATATCTGCGTACAGAAAGCATACGCCAGCGTCATCAATAATCTGACTTCGTGATTCAAAAACTAGATGACAAATAACTTCCAAAATTTAATGAATTGTTTCTTGGATAATTAAATCAAGACCTTTCACAACATTTCATCAGAAGCCGTTTTGAACGTTTCGAGTTATTTTGTGTTATTTTATATTAAGTAACAAAGGAACCCAGTGTAAAACACAACCACCTTGGCGGAGATGGTAACCTTTAACCTTCCCGTTCACACAGCCACCATTCCAGTCCCTTCTTTCATCCATTACAACCCAGATGTCTGGAAGACAACTGTATAATCTATGGTAGTGCAACACATTGAAAATGAGTGAACAGTTGAGGAATGCCGTTTTCCAGCACTGTGTTTCACAGCTGTTTTTCTTCCATCTGAATCCAGGCACGGACGAGGCCGCCATCATCGACATCCTGTGCCAGCACAGCAACCAGCAGCGTCAGATCATCGAGCAGCAGTTCAAGACCAGCTTTGGCAGGGCACGTAGCCTCGTCGCACTCTGTCGTCTTCCCCATCCTTCACTGTAACTTCGCTGTAATCTTGTTGCCTGGTGTTTGCAGATTGGTCTGTGGTTATGTAAGTGTGTCCCAGGATATGTCATTTAAAGAGCGTTGTGTGGTTTACAAGGCTATGCCACCACCACGCCTTAAGGCAAGATGGCCGTGTGGCTATAACTACTAGTACCTCTATCACTGTCACCTCCATGCCTTAAGGCAAGATGGCCGTGTGGCTATAACTACTAGTACCTCTATCACTGTCACCTCCATGCCTTAAGGCAAGATGGCCGTGTGGCTATAACTACTAGTACCTCTATCACTGTCACCTCCATGCCTTACAGCAATCTACGTGTGTGCACAGGACATGAGGGAAGACCTCAAGTCGGAGCTGTGTGGCAACTTTGAGGACGTCATCATTGCACTGCTGGATCCCCCTAGCAAGTTCGACGCCGTAGAACTGCACAAAGCCATCAAGGTAACACCATGGCTTAATCTTCATAGAACTCTCTCCATAAAATTCTCCCCTTAGAACTCTCTCCATAGAACTCTCTTCATAGAACTATCTCCTTAGAACTCTCTTCATAGAACTCTCTTCATTGATCTCTCTTCATAGAACTCTCTTCATAGAACTCTCTTCATAGAACTCTCTTCATAGAACTCTCTTCATAGAACTCTCTTCATAGAACTCTCTTCATAGAACTCTCTTCATAGAACTCTCTTCATAGAACTATCTCCATAGAACTCTCTTCATAGAACTCTCTTC
This sequence comes from Theodoxus fluviatilis, assembly GCA_034096865.1. Classification (NCBI taxonomy): domain Eukaryota; kingdom Metazoa; phylum Mollusca; class Gastropoda; order Cycloneritida; family Neritidae; genus Theodoxus; species Theodoxus fluviatilis. The sequence continues at coordinate 105,757 of JAWQFJ010019951.1, read as the reverse complement.
ATAGAACTCTCTTCATAGAACTCTCTTCATAGAACTCTCTTCATAGAACTCTCTTCATAGAACTATCTTCATAGAACTCTCTTCATAGAACTCTCTTCATAGAACTATCTTCATAGAACTCTCTTCATAGAACTCTCTTCATAGAACTCTCTTCATAGAACTCTCTTCATAGAACTCTCTTCATAGAACTCTCTCCATAGAACTCTCTTCATAGAACTCTCTTCATAGAACTCTCTTCATAGAACTCTCTCCATAGAACTATCTTCATAGAACTATCTTCATAGAACTCTCTTCATAGAACTCTCTCCATAGAACTCTCTTCATAGAACTATCTCCATAGAATTCTCTTCATAGAACTCTCTTCATAGAACTCTCTTCATAGAACTATCTCCATAGAACTCTCTTCATAGAACTCTCTTCATAGAACTCTCTTCATAGAACTCTCTCCATATAACTATCTTCATAGAACTATCTTCATAGAACTATCTCCATAGAACTCTCTCCATAGAACTCTCTTCATAGAACTCTCTTCATAGAACTCTCTTCATAGAACTCTCTTCATAGAACTCTCTCCATCTTCACTACTGTCCCAACATGGACTCTATAGGACTCTCTCCATCTCCACTATTATGACTACCCCATCACGACATGGAGCAATGGAACTCCCTCTATCTTCCTCATTCTTCTAATCCCATCCACCTCTATGCTTTCCTCTCCCTCTTTCACAACTCTTCTCCCCCTAGCTCTTTACGCTTTCCTTACAGGCTCGCGCTGCCTACACCCCTTCTCTCTCCTTTCTGCTCCCTAATCGCAATGATTTCAGTGGTTTTAGTGTTTCCATTCTCCCCTCCATTTCATCAACCCTTTCTACCATCATCTTCCCTCGGTCCTTGCCGCTGTTCCTTTTTTTTACCCAGCCCACTCGCTTTCCTCATCTCTTTAGTGCCCCTCTCCCCTCAACCCTCCACCTCATGTGCTCCCCTCTCCCCTCAACCCTCCACCTCATGTGCTCCCCTCTCCCCTCAACCCTCCACCTCATGTGCTCCCCTCTCCCCTCAACCCTCCACCTCATGTGCTCCCCCTCTCCCCTCAACCCTCCACCTCATGTGCTCCCCCTCTCCCCTCAACCCTCCACCTCATGTGCTCCCCTCTCCCCTCAACCCTCCACCTCATGTGCTCCTCTCTCCCCTCAACCCTCCACCTCATGTGCTCCCCTCTCCCCTCAACCCTCCACCTCATGTGCTCCCCTCTCCCCTCAACCCTCCACCTCATGTGCTCCCCTCTCCCCTCAACCCTCCACCTCATGTGCTCCCCTCTCCCCTCAACCCTCCACCTCATGTGCTCCTCTCTCCCCTCAACCCTCCACCTCATGTGCTCCCCTCTCCCCTCAACCCTCCACCTCATGTGCTCCCCTCTCCCCTCAACCCTCCACCTCATGTGCTCCCCTCTCCCCTCAACCCTCCACCTCATGTGCTCCCCTCTCCCCTCAACCCTCCACCTCATGTGCTTCCCTCTCCCCTCAACCCTCCACCTCATGTGCTCCCCTCTCCCCTCAACCCTCCACCTCATGTGCTCCCCTCTCCCCTCAACCCTCCACCTCATGTGCTCCCCTCTCCCCTCAACCCTCCACCTCATGTGCTCCCCGTTCTCCTTCTTGCCTCCTTCCTCCTGCTAATTCACGACTCTTTTAATCTACCATGCCAACATCAGACTGTGAATTGGGGACAGGAAGATGCTCACCGCGTCTTCCTACGTCATTAATAAAGGGCGAACGACTGGGAAAGACAGTTTTGACTCACCCTAGTCCACTACTGACTCGGGTTCACAGAATGGTCTTGATTTGCCCATGTTTGAAACAACAAAAGTAATTTGGATAAAGAGTATTCCCACTTAGCATAGGTGGTCACGAAACGAAATGTTGGGGGTCATATTGCAGCATAAAGGAGGGGAAGGGGGTCAGAAGCAGTAGAAGTAAAAGAGGATGAAGAGGAGAAGGAGGAGGAGGAGAAAGAGAAGGAGGAGGAGAAGAAGGAGGAGAAGGAGGAGAAAAAGGAGAAGAAGGAGGAGAAGGAGGACCGAGAGAAAGAGGTAGAAAATGGGAGGAGGAGCAGCAGGGAGAGGGAAAGCAGGAGGAAGAAAAGAAGAGGAGGAGGAGCAGCAGCAGCAGCAGAAGAAGAAGGAGGAGGAGGAGGAGGAGGAGGAGGAGGAGGAGGAGGAGGAGGGAGAGGAGGAAGAGGAATGGAGGAGAAGGGAGGAGGAGGAGGAAAACGAGAACAGGAAAAAGGAAGAAGAAGAAGAAGAAGAAGAAGAAGCATAAGAAAGAAGAGAGAAGAAGTAGAAGAAGAAGAAAGAGACAGAAGAAGAAAAAGAAGAAGAAGAAAGAAGAAGAAGAGAGAAGAAGAAGAAGAAGAAGAAGAAGAAGAAGAAGAAGAAGAAGAAGAAGAAAAGAGAGAGAGAAGAAGAAGAAAAGAGAAAGGAGAAGAAGAAGAAGAAGAAGAAGAAGAAGAAGAAGAAGAAGAAGAAGACAAAAGACAAAGCAAGAATACTAATTATCCAATGAAGAAGAAGACAGAGGCCGTCGGGAGGAGGATGATGAGGACGGTAGATTGATGAGGAATGGAGATAGTAGTTGTCTTTATTATGATTTCTGAGTCAGGAGTGAGCGCTCTTCAGGAGGAGTTGCATGTGAAGAGATATAAAAGAGGGTTGAAAGAAGCAGAAAGGGAAAAAGGAGGAGGAGGAGGAGCATGAAAACTAGCAGCAGTAACATGAAAAGTAGTTGCAGTAACCTCATAGCGGACATCAGAATTACGGCTGAAAAACGTATCTCATACCAGAACTTTGTTTTTCCTACAGGGAGCGGTGAACGGGACTCCACGCTGGGTTGATATCCTGTGCATCTTCGGCTCCCCCGCCACAAATGCCCAAGCTGAAGGAGATAATAGGACTGTGATACAAGAAAGGTAGGCTGGAGTGCAGTGTCTTGTAGTTGAACACTGTTTTTGTTAAGGAACCCGGCGCTCCCTTCTGTATCTTCGTGACATCCGCCGTGCCGTAAATTTACTGAATGCGAGCACGCCCTCAGCATGTTGAAGAGCCGAGTTCGCCACGCACTATTTATCGCCCGCTATGCAACCTCTTCTCTCTCGTGAATAGTCTGAAAGCTTGACAGCCTTGCTGTTTTTAGCATGGCTTCTTGCCTACGTTGCCGAAACTGCGTAGATGAGAAGCAGTGACCCTGTTTCCATGCAGGAAACTGTATGATTCAGACATCCCGCCAGGCTCGGATTCACACACACAAACACACTCCTCTCCCCCCAACCCCCACCCCCCAGTGTGCACGTTAACTGCAAGTGACTCTGCCGAGTTTTAGTGGAGACACAGTGTGGGCCAACCTTGTTCAAAATGTCAGCATTGCATCTGGCTATTATAACTATGGTCCGTGCCCTTTCGTGTTTCTGACTCGAACAGTGAGTGAATACGTGATAGTGTGTTGTGCATGTGTTATTAGTGCATAGGTGCGTGATGTGATGTATGTGCCGGCGTATGGTATTTGTTCGCTTGCGCGCAAGCGTGCGTGTGTATGTATGTGTGTTTGTGTATTGCGCTCGCGCGCGCGTGTGTGTGTGTGTGTGTGTGAGTGTGTGTGTGTGTGTGTGTGTGTGTGTGTGTGTGTGTGTGTGTGTGTGTGCGTGTGTGTGTGTGTGATTGAGTGAGTGTGTGTGTGTGTGTGTGTGTGTGTGTTTTGTGTGTGTGTGTTTATGTGTTGTGGGGGGTGGGTGGGTGTTTGTGCAAATGTGTATGTGTGTGTGTGTATGTGTGTGTGCGTTTATGTGTTGTGTATGTTGTGTGTGTGTTTGTGTATATGTGTGTGTGAGTGTGTATGGTGTGTGGTACCTGGTGTGTATGTTGTGTGTTTGTGTGGTTTGTGTATGTGTGTGTAGGTTTGTGTTTGTGTGGTTTGTGTATGTGTGTGTGTGTGTGTGTGTGTGTGTATTCCTCCCCCCAACACACAAGGAGTTCGATTATCAGTCACTATATCTGTTGACCAAGAGCAATATTTTGTTACCCTGAGGGTGAAGAATTATACCGGTGCTCAACATGCTAGAATATAAGTCGGGTTGACATGTACCAGCTTCGGGATTTCTCTCACATTCTCCATGGACTGGTTCGCGTACTGAAGTGATACGGTACGTGTTTAATGGTTCCATAAAAAACATGTCTATGTTAATTGTTGCTGTAAGTAATGTTGGTTGCTGTGCGCATACTGGTGTTGTGTGACAGGCGATGCGGGTTAGTTGCTAGCAGCACCAGCACCACCAGCATCAGCACCACCAGCACCACCAGCACCACCAGCACCACCAGCACCAGCATCAGCACCACCAGCACCACCACCACCACCAGCACCACCAGCTCCACCGCTTCCAAACCTATAACAACTACTTCTACCACTACTGCTGCTGCTGCTGTTTCCTCCGCTCGGCTCTGTGAAGGAGTGGTTAGTGCGCTTGTCCGGCAGTGGCTCGTGGCTGGTGGGTGCAGCATCCCATGCCGCGTCCTTCCAGAGTTGCATCCTTGAGAAAGACGCTCGACTCACATTGTTCCCCTCCACCCAGTCCAGAGTTGCATGCTTGAGAAAGACGCTCGTCTCACATTGTTCCCCTCCACCCAGTCCAGAGTTGCATGCTTGAGAAATACGCTCGACTCACATTGTTCCCCTCCACCCAGTCCAGAGTTGCATCCTTGAGAAAGACGCTCGACTCACATTGTTCCCCTCCACCCAGTCCAGAGTTGCATGCTTGAGAAAGACGCTCGACTCACATTGTTCCCCTCCACCCAGTCCAGAGTTGCATGCTTGAGAAAGACGCTCGACTCACATTGTTCCCCTCCACCCAGTCCAGAGTTGCATCCTTGAGAAAGACGCTCGACTCACATTGTTCCCCTCCACCCAGTCCAGAGTTGCATGCTTGAGAAAGACGCTCGACTCACATTGTTCCCCTCCACCCAGTCCAGAGTTGCATGCTTGAGAAAGACGCTCGACTCACATTGTTCCCCTCCACCCAGTCCAGAGTTGCATGCTTGAGAAAGACGCTCGACTCACATTGTTCCCCTCCACCCAGTCCAGAGTTGCATCCTTGAGAAAGACGCTCGACTCACATTGTTCCCCTCCACCCAGTCCAGAGTTGCATGCTTGAGAAAGACGCTCGACTCACATTGTTCCCCTCCACCCAGTCCAGAGTTGCATGCTTGAGAAAGACGCTCGACTCACATTGTTCCCCTCCACCCAGTCCAGAGTTGCATGCTTGAGAAAGACGCTCGACTCACATTGTTCCCCTCCACCCAGTCCAGAGTTGCATGCTTGAGAAAGACGCTCGACTCACATTGTTCCCCTCCACCCAGTCCAGAGTTGCATGCTTGAGAAAGACGCTCGACTCACATTGTTCCCCTCCACCCAGTCCAGAGTTGCATGCTTGAGAAAGACGCTCGACTCACATTGTTCCCCGCCACCCAGTCCAGAGTTGCATGCTTGAGAAAGACGCTCGACTCACATTGTTCCCCTCCACCAGTCCAGAGTTGCATGCTTGAGAAAGACGCTCGACTCACATTGTTCCCCTCCACCCAGTCCAGAGTTGCATGCTTGAGAAAGACGCTCGACTCACATTGTTCCCCTCCACCCAGTCCAGAGTTGCATGCTTGAGAAAGACGCTCGACTCACATTGTTCCCCTCCACCCAGTCCAGAGTTGCATGCTTGAGAAAGACGCTCGACTCACATTGTTCCCCGCCACCCAGTCCAGAGTTGCATACTTGAGAAAGACGCTCGACTCACATTGTTCCCCTCCACCCAGTCCAGAGTTGCATGCTTGAGAAAGACGCTCGACTCACATTGTTCCCCGCCACCCAGTCCAGAGTTGCATGCTTGAGAAAGACGCTCGACTCACATTGTTCCCCTCCACCCAGTCCAGAGTTGCATGCTTGAGAAAGACGCTCGACTCACATTGTTCCCCGCCACCCAGTCCAGAGTTGCATGCTTGAGAAAGACGCTCGACTCACATTGTTCCCCTCCACCCAGTCCAGAGTTGCATGCTTGAGAAAGACGCTCGACTCACATTGTTCCCCTCCACCCAGTCCAGAGTTGCATGCTTGAGAAAGACGCTCGACTCACATTGTTCCCCTCCACCCAGTCCAGAGTTGCATGCTTGAGAAAGACGCTCGACTCACATTGTTCCCCTCCACCCAGTCCAGAGTTGCATGCTTGAGAAAGACGCTCGACTCACATTGTTCCCCTCCACCCAGTCCAGAGTTGCATGCTTGAGAAAGACGCTCGACTCACATTGTTCCCCGCCACCCAGTCCAGAGTTGCATACTTGAGAAAGACGCTCGACTCACATTGTTCCCCTCCACCCAGTCCAGAGTTGCATGCTTGAGAAAGACGCTCGACTCACATTGTTCCCCGCCACCCAGTCCAGAGTTGCATGCTTGAGAAAGACGCTCGACTCACATTGTTCCCCTCCACCCAGTCCAGAGTTGCATGCTTGAGAAAGACGCTCGACTCACATTGTTCCCCGCCACCCAGTCCAGAGTTGCATGCTTGAGAAAGACGCTCGTCTCACATTGTTCCCCTCCACCCAGTCCAGAGTTGCATGCTTGAGAAAGACGCTCGACTCACATTGTTCCCCTCCACCCAGTCCAGAGTTGCATGCTTGAGAAAGACGCTCGACTCACATTGTTCCCCTCCACCCAGTCCAGAGTTGCATGCTTGAGAAAGACGCTCGACTCACATTGTTCCCCTCCACCCAGTCCAGAGTTGCATCCTTGAGAAAGACGCTCGACTCACATTGTTCCCCTCCACCCAGTCCAGAGTTGCATGCTTGAGAAAGACGCTCGACTCACATTGTTCCCCTCCACCCAGGAGTAAAACCGGGAACGTGTGAGGGCAGTGATGGCACACTGTAGTGCAAATAAACCTTGTGTGCGGACGTGAGCCAGTGTCGGGTTGGAAAGCTCCCCAGGGAGTGGAGTTGGTGCTGGTGCCTGACTGTGTGTGTCTTTCTGTCTGTCACTTAGTTTGTCGTGACGTGCCAGTGAAAGATTGTTCAAAAGGCCCAGTGATCAGGGGCTAAGGTATAAAGCGGTTTGATTCCCAGACATGGATGATGAGTTGCTATACAAACCATACATTAACCCTTTATTTCCACAACCACCACCACCACCACCACCACCACCACCACCACCACCACCACCACCACCACGACCACCACCACTACCACAATCACCACCACCACAGCCACCATCATTATCATCACCACCATCACTACCACTACCACCACCACCACTACTACCACAACCACCACCACCACGACCACCATCACCACCACGACCACCACCACGACCACCACCACTACCACGATCACCACCACCACAGCCACCATCATCACACCACCATACACCACACCACCACCACCACTACTACCACAACCACCACCACCACGACCACCATCACCACCACGACCACCACCACGACCACCACCACTACCACGACCACCACCACCACCACCACCACCACGACCACCACCACGACCACCACCACTACCACCATCACCACCACGACCACCACCACGACCACCATCACCACCACGACCACCACCACGACCACCACCACTACCACAATCACCACCACCACAACCACCATCATTATCATCACCACCATCCCTACCACCACCACAACCACCACCACGACCACCACCACCACAACCACCACCACCACGACCACCATCACCACCACGACCACCACCACGACCACCACCACTACCACAATCACCACCACCACAGCCACCATCATTATCATCACCACCATCACTACCACTACCACCACCACCACCACTACCACAATCACCACCACCACAACCACCATCATTATCATCACCACTACCACCACCACAACCACCACCACCACCACCACGACCACCACCACCACCACCCCCACCACCACCACCACCCCCACCACCACCACCACCACCACCACCACCATTATCACCACGACCATCACCACCACCACCACAATCACCACTACCACCACCACCATTACCACCACCAGTTCCACTACTTTACTATTATTCCTTGCTAGAGTTATCGTGGTAGGAGGTATATTGTGTTATTTTGACGAATTTTGCAGAATTTGGCAGTGACCTTGAGACGGACATCGCTGGCGACGTCAGTGGTAACTTCAAGAGGCTGCTCATCTCCCAGGTGACCGCC
>JAWQFJ010019951.1:90000-95000 GCA_034096865.1 Theodoxus fluviatilis | reverse complement strand
GCAACATGGCGCATCTCTCTCCTTTCCACTACAGTTCAGCTGGTACGCAACATGGCGCATCTCTCTCCTTTCCACTACAGTTCAGCTGGTACGCAACATGGCGCATCTCTCTCCTTTCCACTACAGTTCAGCTGGTACGCAACATGCCGCATCTCTCTCCTTTCCACTACAGTTCAGCTGGTACGCAACATGGCGCATCTCTCTCCTTTCCACTACAGTTCAGCTGGTACGCAACATGGCCGCCTACTTTGCTGACAGACTCCACAAGAGCTTGGCATGCGCCGGCACTGATGATTCCAGCCTTATTCGCCTTGTTGTCAGCCGGTCGGAGGTGAGTTCGAGTTACCTCCCTTCAGTCGAATCTTGTATTGAGGGGAAAAAAAGTGTGGTTATGGTAACCCGATCGACTTTTTTCTTTCTACCGACCCAAAACATTTTCGGTCATGCAAAAAACAAAGAAAAGAAGAAGAAAAATAATTAAATTAACTATTAACAACGACCTGCGTGCACTCATCTTCCCTGCCCTATGAACACTCGGGGAATTTACTACTAAAGTTTAAAGAGCGTATATATTTTGCTTGAGAAAATCTGGTTTGAATTGAAAACAATCGCTCGTGGATAAACTGGATTCATGTTAAATACGCTAGATCGATGTGCTTGAATGCCTCAGAATGAAATAGCATTAATTCAACTGATTAAATTGAATTTATTAAACGGTTTTGAATAGTTGAATAAAAAAGAATTTACAGAGATGGCTTTTAATGAACTTAGGTGGATTGCAGTGAAATTGACGGGAAGTGGTTGCTATGATGTGAAACTGGATTGGAATACATCGGATCGTGTGTGAATAGGATTGGATCATATATTATTTCAATTTCAACCCCCCAAAACGGAGTCAATCTGGTATTACTGTGACTGTGTGACTGCGGCTGTGTCTGTGACTGTCTCTGTGACTGTGACTGTGATTGACTGTCACTGGCACTGTGTGACTGACTGTCACTGTGACTGTCACTGTCACTGTGTGACTGAGACTGTTACTGTGAATGTCACTGTGAATGTGAGTGTGCATGTGATTGTGACTGTGACTGAGTAACTGTGAGTGACTGTGACTGTCTCTGTGGCTGTCGCTGTCACTGTGTGACTATGACTGTTACTGTTCCTGTCACTGTGAATGTGAGTGTGCATGTGATTGTGACTGTGACTGAGTAACTGTGACTGCGAGTGACTGTGAGTGTGCATGTGATTGTGACACTGACTAACTTTTACTGTGAGTGACTGTGATTGTCTCTGTGTCTGTCGCTGTCACTGTGTGACTATGACTGTTACTGTTCCGGTCACTGTGAATGTGAGTGCATGTGATTGTGACTGTGACTGAATAACTGTGATTGTGTCTGTGACTGAGTGACTGTGACTGTGACTGCAGGTGGACCTGGGACTCATCAAGAAGGAGTACCAGAAGAAGTACGGCGACTCCCTGGCCGCCGCCATCGCCGGCGACACAGGTGGGGACTACAAGAAGGTGCTCCTGGCCCTGGTGGGCAAGTAGAGGGCCTGGCCCTGGTGGGCAAGTAGAGGGCCTGGCCCTGGTGGGCAAGTAGAGGGCCTGGCCCTGGTGGGCAAGTAGAGGGCCTGGCCCTGGTGGGCAAGTAGAGGGACTGGCCCTGGTGGGCCTCGCCTGACCAGCACCTCCCCCGCGTCGCGTCGCCCCCTCTCCCCCCTGCCTCGTCACGCCCTCTCCCCCCTGCCTCGTCACGCCCTCTCCCCTAACCCACGCTCATTTCCCGGCCGCGCATCCTCCATTGCCGAAACTGCAGACCCTTCCTTAGTGCGTAGCGATCAAAGTGCTCCCCGCAGCGATAGAATGGTCCAGCAACACACTGCCTGTTCCATGCCCCCTCTATCGTGGAGATTTTTTTTCAATCCCCCATTCCTTTCCACCTCGACTTCACCGCAACGCCCCCGAAAACCACCCTTACTCTCTACATCCGGGGAAAACGTGGTTTCTGTGTCAGACCAGCTGTCGCTAGCTTCAGGGTAGTGGAAGAACGTGTCTTGTAACTGACCTTTAATTAACATATCCATTTCCGGCCATCAAGTCAGACGGTACGCACAGAAAAATGTCTAGACACTTATCTTAAACAGCGGAGGAAACCTAGATTTGACACCAAAAGGTGACCGAAGAGGTTGCTTTTTGTCAAGAGATTGACTGGTTTATGATAATAGATTAACGTGTGGACAATATTACACACCTTCCGTATCATATTCATGCAACTTTGAAGACAATACAAAGGGGGAAATTACACTAATAGTAATCCAATCAAAGTTATAAAACCAGAAGTGTGGGAAGTTTTCCTCGCCACATCAGAGGACGTCTCATGCGAGTTCAAAGTTGATGTAGCAGTGGCTGCCCCGAGAATGAAAGTTTCTACTAGATGAATGTCTAAGGTGGGTGATGCATACTTCAGAGACTGACATTCCGCCTGTCCCCAAGAGTACCACTTCTGCTGCGGACTTATCACCTCTTCTCTGTAAGTTTATCTTCGCCACTCCGCCCCCACCTCTCCCACCCACTCGCTTCCACAAAACATGTCCTGTGTGTCTGCCCTCAGTGCTGTGGTAGTGTCAGGATGTGCCAGTGTCCACAGCCCATCCGAGACAGTAGCTACCAGTGCTGTTTGGCATGGAATAGTCTGAAGCTTTATGAACAATAATTTGTTTTTAACTCTTTTTGTTTACTGCTGAACTTGTCTCTGTTGATTCTGGCGGTATGTCTGACAGTTCTCGCTGCGTTGCGTTGCCATATGATGCAGTATCTCGTAGATAGTGTGTGTTTTACATCGCTGCTTTGAGTTTTGATGTACGCTTCTTTTCCTATCGAATTGCATAATGTGCTTATGTTCCTCCTGCTGAACTACACAATGAGGACCAAGAAAAAAGTTCTTACCAGTTAGTGAATTCATCCATTAGTTTTATCTAAAACCTTTCCTTTTACTTTTGAATTGTTCGAAACAATATTCGTGTAGGTGAATAGCACGGGAGGAATATTTCCCCATGACGAGATCTTTTCGTAGGCGTTCCCCTTACTACTTATGTATTCACTATGTGTTGAGCATAAGAAGAAAGACTTTAGAAATAAAAGTTCACATGAACCCATCATGTTGTTTTTGTTGCTTGTTGCTGGCAGCAGGAAACATAAGCTCTAAAACTTTCAACACGTAGTTTTGAAGAAAAAAAGCAACCCCATTTTACTTAGTTTGGTATATTGTATGTAAACATTAATTTATAATAATAAACCAAGTTCTGCTCACAAAAAATGATTGCCATATTTGAGGATCTTAATTGCAAGTAGAGAAGATCACGTAATAGACGGTGTGAATAAACATGGCGTGGACCTTAAGAAAGGTGGCAAAATGTTTATTGACACGAACTGTCCGTGAAGGAAACCGTACTTAATAGAATGCTGTTCTTTTCCACCGACATCGGGAAGTCAAAGCCATAACAGTAACAGTGAATCGCGAAATTAAACATATAAGATTCCAGTGAAAATATCAATCCAAAAATTGGAATCCATCGCATTGGCACTTTTTCATTAGTTCAACTGGAAATAGCGAAAGTTATAAAATTAGCTTCCCCGAGATGAGTGAACATAGGGTTCAGTTCGATCGGAGGAAGACGTGTGGTGGTGAAGACCAAACAATAAAGAGGGTTTGGGTTTTGATTGCGATGTTCTTTGACTTTTTTAAACATGTCTTTTCTCCTATAAAAGATGAAGAAGAGGTGGGAAATGCAAGATACTGTGTGTGGTATATGGTAAAAAATATTGTCACGTCCGCAAATGATACTGACTGTGCGATTTAAACTGTTTGAATCTAGCCACGTACTTCTGTTAAAAGAAGAGGAGATGAAATACCTTTGAACAAAATGGAGCGGATGGGGCACGGTGGCGAGTAAGGGTGCGAGGTCAATGCAGTAACTTGTCCGAAACTCGCCCCCTCCACCAACTTTGTAACCAGTATACTTTGGCACTTGGTCTAGACTAGTTGGCTAGTTGATTGATTGATATTTTTAGTCCCATCAGCTTTTATACCATGTAAGACCACCATTTGAAATATCCTAAAAGTTGACTTACGTAATGAGGATTATTACTATAAAGCTAATCCCATAACGTGCTAAATTAGGATTAGATCAGACAGTGAGTCGTTTAATGAAGGATAACGTTCCCTGCCGCTCAGGAGTAAAAGGGATATCTGTGAGGGCTGAGCTGGAAAATTGAAAAAGCTAACTTTGGCGCGCTCAATCGCCGCTTGGTTGCATTCACCCCAGGGAGTTGAGGTGGTGGTGGAGTGAGTTGAGGTGGTGGTGGAGGGAGTTGAGGTGGTGGTGGAGTGAGTTGAGGTGGTGGTGGAGTGATACAAAGAGTGGGCCGCATGAGCAGCAAGCAATGGGTGGCAAGTCGTGACATAAAAACAACACCTTTACCTCTTTGTGTTTACCATGACACAGAAGTACAATAGCAATGTCCTGCAACATTGATTCAAATTAAAATAGCAAATTGGATAAAGACCTCAACAAATCAGTGGTTACCTTTGTAATAGTGCCGTCTACGTGATTCTTTGAGTAGAAACTGATGGAAACATTCTTGTACCTAGGTCCAGAGGAGTCGTGACTTAGCTAGTCGTGACTTAGCTTCGTGACTGAGCTAGTCGGGACTTAGCTACTCGGGACTTAGCTAATCATCATTCAGCTAGACGTGGCTTCGCTTGTCATGACTTAGCTAGTCATGACTCAGCTAGATTTGATTTAGCTAATTGTGACTTAGCTAGTCGTGACTGACTTAGCTAGTCGTGACTCAGCTAGTGACTCAGCTAGTCGTGACTCAGCAAGTGACTCGGTTAGTCGTGACTCAGCTAGTCGTGACTAAGCTAGTCGTGACTTTAGTCGTGACTTAGCTAGTCGTGACTTAATCGTGACGTAGCTAGCCGTGACTTAGCTAGCCGTGA
>JAWQFJ010019951.1:77500-85000 GCA_034096865.1 Theodoxus fluviatilis | reverse complement strand
GTTGCAGAAGTGTTTTCACGGCCAACGTAAATGGGCGTGGACCTTATTCACGGCAGCCATGTTGGCAACTCAGAACGAGGCGAGCACATCATAATGAATGGCTGCCAGTACTAGACACTGCAGTGTGCCCATGTTCACGAAGGATGCAAGGTGTGCATCGGATCGGTTTTTGTCGTTTAATCTTTTCGAAAGGACGAAGGTATACAAACACCCTGGATGCAGAAGACTCTTCGCGATGTCGGTCTCAATGGCCGGGGACGCGTTGTCGTCACTTCCGGAGTTATTTGTAGAAGCCACGTGCTTTCAGCCATGGTGGTAGGAGGCGAGCGCTGTCTGCTAAGCTGTGCTACGGGAGACGTGCAACCATGCCGACTTCTTGCTGCGTGAAAAATTGTTTTAACAACCAGCAAAAAGAAAAAATTAAGAGAAGTCAAACTCTCCTACTACTTTATACCTTCAGAGAAAACCAATCTAGGTCCGATTGTGGAAAGGGTGACCGAAGCTAGACGAAGAGGATGGAAAAAGAAGATTTACAGAATAGATCTGACTTTTCGAGACAAACACCCGGCGAGAATCAGCAGACATCTCCCACGAATCCTGCTATGAAGAATCGATAGAGTTCCAAAGACCTATGATTCTTAAACTCTTCCAACGTGTACGCCGATGTTCCGAGTACAACAATTAAATATGTCCATGGCACTTGTTGGACGAGTGTTCCTCAATTCCTGATCACGTTGGTCCTTCGTCAGCAGGTATGGATGAATGGATGGGTGAGTGGATGGAGTTTTACGGCTTATCAGCCTTTGTAGGCTACGTAAGGCCACCGAGCACAAAAACCACTAGAATAGTCCGAGTCAGCGCAAATCAAGTCACGATGTACCTAGTTATTCGCCTCTTACGAATCGCGATGGATAGATGGATAGATTGAGTTTTACGGCATATCAGCCTTTGTAGGCTATGTAAGGCCATCAAGCACGACAATCGCTAATCGAGCAAACGGAAATCAAGTCACGGTGTCCTTGTTTCTTCGCCTCTTACGAATCGCGAAGGGAGACGTGGTGGGTCAATTCTTACCCCCCTAACCCATAGGGAGCGTCAGCTGGAATGGATCGAGCCCGCCGATTACCTCAATTTTGTTGAGGTAAAATCGACAGGCATCGGGCTTGCAAAAGTCAATGTAACGCGTTTTCTTCCTCACGGACATTACCTTAGAGAGAAAAATGTCTCAACTAACTGTAATTATTTTAGATGTTGGTTTCTTGGCACAGCCAGCTTCTCATGTCGAAGCAGATACACAAATAAGAGAATAGCGAAACGATACTCGTGCACTGAGTTCTGATGCGTGACCGGGACACTCCCCGCAGTATGTTTTGTTTGCTTTGTAAGGTTTGAGCACTAGCTGTAGGTGTCAAAATGGTCAGTTATTAATATAATTGGTGAATTTAGTTGTCATGAAACTTTGTTTTGTGCTTTAATGTCATTTTCTTGTCATAATCTTACACGTTACATTACGCCTTGGGGGGTTGTGGTCTGGGCCCTACGTCCCGCACAGCAAATGGATGGTGACGCGCAACACATAGCCTCTCCCATCCTGGGGTAGTGATTGCTGCTGCAATGCAGCTCGCTGCACATGCACGCATATGGCCTCTCCTACCCAAATGCTCCTTCAGGAACACCTTCACGTGGTCCCCCTGTTATTCACAAAGCTTCCTGCAGGTGCGACCGAGCACTCGGCGGTATAACCGGGAACTGGGCAGACTGGGCTCATAAGCCTTGGTTGGCAACCAGTCTAGGAGAAGGACAACTCCGACTTCAAACCCGGGCAGATGGAGCTCGTTAGCCTCGTCAGGCAGTTCGTCTAGGAGAGGGAAACTCTGAGGTAAAACCCACCCCTGCGGGCTCGGGGTAAGAATTGACCCACCGCGTCTCCCTGCGCGATTCGTAAGAGGCGAATAAAACTAGGGCTCCGCTGCCTTGTGGATACCTTCGGGAGGAGGAAAGGCTAAGGAGTAAACCCTACACAAATCCGGAGTGAAGCCCCTAAGGCGGTTGGTCGTCAGTCTTGACCTCCTTCCGGCAGCTTCTGCAGCCAGACTGGTGCCAAACGTATCGCTCCGCGTTCCTTTGGACCACACCAGCGAGGCCGAGTGGGGGATTCTGTCGACTGGGCAACCCAGGATCTCCATACACGCTGCCCAGGCTCGCGCCCTGGAGAGGTCACCTCAGTGCCGCTGTTTTACAGTGACAGAAACAACACGGGAGACAGCAGTTACGAGTTCTAAGTCCAGAGTGATTGGCGTGTGCTCGGACGCTACGGGTTGTCTCTCCAAAGCTCCTGAGAATGGTCATGTCCTTCCATGAGGGCACGTTCGGTACCGTCCAGTATGACGGCTCAACCTCAGACCCCTTTCCAATCAGAAGCGGCGTGAAACAGGGCTGTGTGCTTGCTCCTACCCTCTTCGGCATCTTCTTCTCCTTGCTACTGTCCTATGCCTTCAGACAGTCTGAGGATGGTGTGTACATCCATACCAGAAGTGATGGAGGTCTCTTCAACCTAGCCCGCCTCCGTGCAAAGACCAAAGTGCAAAGGGTCCTGATCAGAGAGCTGTTGTTTGCTGATGATGCTGCCCTGACTGCGCACACAGAGGAGGCGCTGCAGCGTCTCATCAACTGCTTTGCCCAGGCATGCAAAGAATTCGCTCTGACCATCAGCATCAAGAAGACTGAAGTCATGGGTCAGGATGTCAGTACCGCTCCCAGCATCTCCATCGGCGATCACACCCTTATGGTGGTGGAGGAGTTTACATACCTGGGCTCCACCATCTCAAGCAACTTGTCTCTGGACGCCGAACTAAGCAAGCGCATTGGCAAAGCCGCAACATCACTGGCCCGCCTCGGAAAGCGTGTCTGGGACAACTCCATGCTGACGACAAACACCAAGATGAAAGTCTACCAGGCCTGTGTTCTCAGCACGCTCCTTTACGGAAGCGAAGCGTGGACCCTGTATTCCCGCCAAGAACGCCGGCTCAACACCTTTCACATGCGTTGCCTCAGAAGGATCCTGGGCATCAGCTGGCATGACCGCATCCCCAACAAGGACGTACTGGCGCAAGCAGGTATTCCCAGCATGTTCGCCATGCTCAGCCAGAGACGACTTAGATGGCTGGGTCACGTCAGCAGGATGGATGACGGCCGAATACCCAAAGAAGTGCTGTACTGCGAGCTCGCCACGGGATCCAGACCTGCAGGAAGACCTCTCCTCCGCTACAAGGACGTTTGTAAACGTGATATGACGGCGGGAGGCATCAACCCAGCAGACTGGGAAACGGTGGCCGCTGACCGCAACAGCTGGAGACACGCCGTCAAGACTGGCATCCAGGCCAGCGAGAGGAGGAGACGGGAGCAGTGGGAGGAGAAGAGAGAACGCAGACGACAGAGGATAGCGTCGGCATCCACAGAGCCGCGCCAAGACTTCACTTGCGACAAGTGCAACAGAGCATGCGGCTCAAGGATCGGGCTCTACAGCCACAGAGTACGCTGCCTCTCAACCCCGGACTGACCAAACCTGGCGCACACCCCATAGTCTCACGAGACTGACGGATGCCAACAACATTACGCCGAATGCGGGCAAGTTGATCATGCACTCATCGACTCGATGATCGTGAATTTTCTGTCCTCGCCTGACCAAGGAAACGAAATAGTCAATTCAAGCCAGAACTAAACAGTTATCTGCTGCCACTCATTCGAGCTTTACATGAAACATTATATCACACTAACTCGATCGTCTGCTGGCGTAGTGGCTACGGTTCGATCGTGTTCGTCTGCTAGGTAAGTACGGTGTGATTTGTTTACTTATCTTCTGTGGGTTTTGTGCAGAAAGTATACGTGACAATAGTCTATTATGACTAATTTCGATTAGTTTTTTTAATCTAATTAAACTTTTTGCATGCTTTAATGCCATCATTTTGCCCCGATCTAGCGATAATCACTCCTCAACACAGACCCGAAACATACCCGAACATATAGCACCGGAAGTTATGCAACCTACGATAATGGCTGCGCTGCTAATTACCATATGACCCCTGGTGAACTCTTCCCCGGCCATAAGAGGCTTGACTGATGGATGTGGCAACACAGCGTACATGTATTCAGTGATTAATAAATCAGTGTTAATGATAACAATGATAATGATCATCTTTATTTTTATTTTTTTAAAGGAAATTATCTTGGGGAAATTGCCGTCCTGGCCACCACTGTGCAGAGCCCACTGACCAGTTTTACTCCTCGGTGGGAGAGGCAGTGTGGGTGAAGCAGCTTGCCCAAGGATGCAACTCTAGGATCTGTGCAGCTTCGAACACCGCACCCATCAGCTGCAGGCGGCTGCGGGCCACACGCTCTGTCTGTTCGGCAATAGAACCCCAGTTGTCGACGCTATAAACACGTAGTTCTGTCATCATAGGGAAACTTGACGAGTGATGCACGCCTACAATGTTTGAATTGTAATTTCTTTAAGTTTATGTGCTTTTATAGAGAGTGCGTATTTTTAATGCGTAAAAATTTTCGTAAACTTATGATCAACTCATCAACATCGTAACGTCTGCGCTCACACACACACACTGGACACAGACACATCGTTCCCGTTGAATGAATGAAAGCTGAACGAATGTAATTTCCACGGCCTGTCGGTCTCTGTAGACTGGTCAAAGCCGTTGACTACAACTGACCAGTAATAGCTGGTTGTTATGAAAGCAAGTCATGTCACAAGTTCCCCTCGTTCCTCGCTACTTAAGAAACGCCTAGGAAGACGCGATGCGTTTCCGTTGAAAACTCATACGAATCCGTCTGCAAGGGGATAAACTGCTCACAATCACCAGTTAGAGGACTGGAAGAAGATAGAAGATACGATATATAGGTTGCTGCCAAAAAGATAGTGGACTGGAGCTGAAACCGCGTGCTGTGCAGGCCTCGCTTTGAAGCTAACATGGCCGCCGCGTGAATAAGGTCCATTGAGGTAAGTCTGTGAGTACTTCTGCACTATGATCGGTGCTTTGATGAGTTTGCTGGTGGGCAAGTGAATGTGGCCCATTACCACAAAACCAGTTGCATTTCGGCAAATCAGAAAACCGACAAACAGCCACCCGCAATTTATTCCTGGGGTCAACAAGATGACGTTTTCGTTTTGAGAATAATTATGTTGTTAAGTATGTCTTCTACATCACCGATTTCTTCTTTTACCTAAATAAAGTGGGGGTTTTAAATGGGTAAAACAACTGTCGTTTTAAACAAACACCATTCACACACACACACACACACACACACACACACACACACACACACACGCACACACACACACACACACACGCACACACACGCACACGCACGCACACACACACACGCACACGCACACACACACACACGCACACACACACACACGCACACGCACGCACACACACACACACACGCACACGCACGCACGCACACACACACACACACACACACACACACACACAAACACAAACCTGTTGATGAGCCGTTAACAACGTTGAATGAACCTAATTTGAAAGCTTTGTACTTGATCCTCCGGGCGAACTACTCCATGCTATTTGATATCAATTGAAAGCTTAAGTTAAGATAGAGACTCTACACTTTGTCATGAAAATGGATTATCAAATAGAATCGTCCAAATGAAGGGGAATTCTGTACAGTGAGATTGTAAGAACAGTCGGAACTTCATAACGTATCTGGTGCTTGGACCGGATTTTCTCCATTTTGTGAATTCTTTACCTCCCAAACTTCAAAGGGCCACAACTCGGTGAAATGAAATAAAAAGATATCTTCACGATCTTGCAGAGTAACAAGCTCTTGATGTGTTCTGTCCAATGACATACAAAACACAGTTTATGATTTTTGCCTGTATATGTGATTGGTTATGTGAGAACGAGTCATAAAAGTTCCACATATGGTCGAAGATTAAATAAAGAGCGAATGCATTTTTCACTTAACAGGTAGACTGAAAGGAGAAGGTAGGTTGAGTAAACTGAGCAAAAGAGCAAGCTCTGAATGAGCAAGTGAGAAAGCACGCAAGCCATCAACGGACCAGGTCAATGAGAAGAAAGAGTGAGTCTGAAGGAGCGAGTGAGACGGAATAAGCTAGCAGTTCAAAGTGAATGAATAAGCGAGTGAGAGCAAATAAGTAATCAGAAATTAATTAGTGAGCGCATTCGGGCGAGTGTGCACCCGAGCGAGAGCGCGCCAGAGAGAGAGAGAGAGAGAGAGAGACAGAGAGACAGACAGACAGACAGACAGACAGACAGACAGACAGACAGACAGACAGACAGACAGACAGACAGACAGACAGACAGAGACACAGGCGGACAGACAGACAGAGACTGAGACAGAGAGAGGCCGGGGGTGGGGGTGGGGGGAGGAGGGAGAGAGAAACAGACAGAGACAGACATACAGACATACAGAGAGAGATTATTAGGGTGGCGGCGGGCTACACAGCGGAAGGGTACATGCATCCGAGCACTCCCCCGAGCAGAGCGAGGGTTGGTATTTCATGGTAGAAAGAAATGTGTGCACGCTCGTGAACAAGAAGACAGGCAGACCAGCCTTCCAAACCAGACTGCCCTTGTACACACGCACTTACTTCACACAGGCCATCCCGGCTGGGTCGAAGATTTTTTCCTTGGGGCAGAGGTTCTCCTTTGCCCGCCCATTTTCGCATGTGATGAACGAGAAGCACGTGTACTCCCGTACCGTTGCGCCCGGGGTGGAGCAGTCGACCGCACTCACTGCACGATGGAAGACGAAATACGCCATGTCCACATACATACAGAGTACAGCGGCACTTAGCGAGAGACTACAACGATGCATGATAAAGTTTTCCTATCGGCTAACTACAACTTCTAATGCTGACGGATAATCAATTGGAATCCCAGGTAACTTACTCAGAGGACGGGAGAGAGGGGGGAGATGGGCGGGGTGGGGGGTGGAGGGGGCAAGATGTGTGTGTGTGTGTGTGTGTGTGTGTGTGTGTGTGTGTGTATGTGTGTGTATGTGTGAGTGTGTGTGTGTGTGTGTGTGTGTGTGTGTGTGTGTGTGTGTGTGTCGGGAGGGGGTACGATGTAAAATGGGTTTCATGAATTTCACAGCGAGACCTATCCGGTTCACGTTATCAACAGCAAACCGAATCGCACCACTTCAGGAGAAGGGTTACCTGCCCACGATTTGGAGACCAGTAAGGCATTCTCTGTTTTGCAAGCTCCCTGTGTCAGACGAACCAGGCCACAGCTGGTGGCGTTGACATGCTGATTTCTTCCCCTTACGTCGACCCAACAACAGCAATTCGGATTCGAAAACATCTGACTACCTGCTTTCTTGGTATATTAACAACAGAGCACTTTTTCTCTTTCTTCTCAAATGCGCTTGACTTGCAAAGACAAGAAAGAATAAAGGTGATCAAAGCGCAAATAGTTAACCGAATGATTTAAGCGCATC